>JBBMKC010241680.1:0-10849 GCA_037834085.1 Bipalium vagum
ATAATCATCATCATCATCATCATCATCATCATAAAATTGATTAATAGAAATACAAAAATATACAAAGATATGCCAAAGCAATAAACAGGAAATTTAATTTTTAAAATATATTGAAAGATATTATCTCAATTAATATTAAAATGGCGATTTCAATTTAAGCATTTTTGATTTTTAAAAATTATCAGAGAATTTTGATATTTTATCTTACATAATAAAATTAGACTAAAATAATTACTTGTGATAATTGATATAATAAATAAAATTAAAAATATTTTAGATAAATTTAATGAAACTTTATCCATTTGAAGAAAATTAATTAAAATTATTAAAATTAAACAGAATTAAAGTTGAATAATTACTGTGATGAATTAAATTGGATTTTTTTAATTGGATTTATTAATTATTTTTTATTGATCTTTTTGTAATTATTACCGGTTTGTGCAATAATTTTTTTTTCGAGTATTATATATTATATTTATTGGTTTCCAATTATTTAGATTAAATATTATCATTGCTTAAAGTGTTAACATATTAAAAGTTCAGCTTTAAACCATGTCTAAATACATTTATTTAAAACAAATTCTTTTCAGTTCAATACAACTTTGGAAGTGAATACAAAACACAGTCAACCACGTTCAAGATGAACACTAGTATTTCAATTTTTTCAAATGTTCATATTAAAAAATAAAATGAGCGGTTATTAACATAATAATATCAAAGATTTCAAAAAATGTATTTATTACATCACAATATCACAATTTTATTTCTTTGAGATGTAATAAAGTCTGATTTTTAATTGTCTAAATGCTTTTTCTCCTTGAATTTCATCAATCAAATCCCATATTTGGTTCATTTTATCAGGAGTATAAGATTGGAAATCTTTTTCAAGTTTTCTTGAATTCTCATAGGCTTCAAATAATATATATACTGTGTGTTCTTCCACCTCTTCCACAGAATTATCATTTGCTTACTTCTTTTTTAGAGCTTTCATTTTCATACTTTTCTTCTAGCTCAAACATGGGATTTTTGGATTAATTCAAAACATGGAAAATCATCAAATTCAGCATTCACTTCTTTAACATACGCATTTTGGAAAGACTTAGTAAAACAATTAGAAATAATCACAGGTCTTAAACTATTATATGCTTTCAAAATCAATACTACTGCTTGATATAAATCAATCTTTTTACACCATATCTCTTGTGTAACGTTATTATCTAAATTAAAATTCATTGAAATTCTCAAAAATTAAAATTCAAAAACAACAAGGTTTGAAGATGCATCGCAGATTAAGAGACTATCTACCATCAACGACGAAGAGTTTAAAAATTTACTGAGGAAAATTCTAAATTGTCTTTCCAATGGTTAATCAAAATGTTAAATATAAGTGACGAAACATATCGGACACATTTGCATGCAATTGGAAAATCATGGAAACTAACCAAGTGTGTCCCAAATTCACTAACAAAGAACAACAAGCTTAACAGATTAACACTATCTTCTCATCTTTCATAACATGGTGTAATACCATTTCGGACTTCTTGGTTACCTGTGATGAAAAATGCATTTACTTCATCAATAAGTCATCATTTGTTTTCATAAAAAGATTCCATACCATACAATCATATGGCGAAGATCATGGTTTGCGTATGGTGGAATGTAACAGGTACCATTCACTATGAGTTTCTTGACATGAGTGAAACTATCAATGTTAGTTTGTATCTAAAGAAACTTGACAAAGTAAAAAATTTTCTGCATCAATGAAAACCAGGTCTAATCAATAGAAATAAATTGACATTATTACACGATAATACAAGACCGTATATCACATAACCGACCCGAGACAAAATTGAAGCAGTATATTTGGTAATTAAAGAACATCCATCACCTACAGGCTATCATATATTTTTGTCCTAGAAAATAATTTTCGAAACAAACAATTGAAGGAGGGTTAGTAAATTTTTCTCCTAAAAAGATTCTAAATGTTATAAAGATGGAATTTAAAAACTTGTTTCTCGTTGGAAAAATGTTATTGATTATGATGGTGATAAATAATATGATAAATAATATTTAATTTATGTTCATTTATTAGTCGTATTTGATCTTTAATATTGTTTTACAAAAAGCCGCTCGAACTTCCTTGTTTACCTGAGAATAAAAAAGAATATAAATTGATTTTACTTAAAGTTATTGATATTTAAATACTATTTATTATTTTATTGATATTTTGATAATTATTTAACATAAATTCCAAAGAAGATGCAAGTTTTATCCATCAAATAATAAAAATGTACTCTACAAAATACACACCAAAATTTTAATTTCATTAATATTTTTAATTTCTCAAAAAAAAGTAAAGAACAAAATGAACCATAGCTGACCCGTAGTACAAGTGTCTCCATCAAAAGTTGTATAACTGCAGTCACAAAACGCCCTCTGCCATTGTTGAATGCATTGACCTCCATTCTTGCAGTGATTCTCTTTACAGACCGTTACATTTGAATGGCATTTGTGGTCGATTTGGTTTTTGAAATGGTCAGGGATTTCGACTAATGGACTCTGCAGCAGATTAATAGGTTTCTTTTTGTTGATACTAAATCCAGCTATACATCCCTAATTGCAAGTCAATGATTTATTAATATTGGATTTAACATTTTTAAAAATTTTTTTTTTAATCTAAAAAAATCACAATGATTAAAATAAGAAAAACTGTTAAGAAACTTTTTCTGTTAAAAAAAATTTAGAATTTTGAAAAACTTCACAAAATCAGAAAAATTTTAAAAAATTAAATTAAAAAAAACTTTTTAATTAGCTAAATCTCTGGAGGCTGTTTAATATTAATTGGATATTATTTTCAATAATTTATATTTTCTAATGAAATTGTTTGTAATATTATAATATTATATTATTTCTCTTAATGAGAAAAAATAAATTAATCTACACTAATAAATAAAAAATATTACCCTTTATGATTTTAAAATTAAACATAAATTAAATATTTTTAATTAATCTTTTATCTTTACCAAATTAATGAAGAATGAAATAAAATTCTGATTTTAATGAAAAACTGAAGAGCATTATTACTAGGATTTAGTGATTATTTGAGACATTTTGTGATTGTTTTTTATCGTTATTTCAGCAATAAAGTGTTGTTCGTAGTTGTCTTGATTCATTCATTTGCGTACACGTATTGACAAAAGTGAAGGAGTCAGTAAACATTTTCGAGCTAAGTGTTACGACAGTGTTTATAGAAATAATAGCGTAACAAAAGCATAAAGTAATTAAAAATGAGCAATTAATTTGATATCTATAATAAATATTTTTGGTTTTTATATTGTACCCTGTTGGAGGTTATAATATCAGGTTGGCTAATAAGTTCCTAAATGTGATTAAAATAAACAACCAAATTTAATCAAAACAGTAGTCTTTGTGGTTCTCTACACTTTTTCACATCTTTCTGGAATTTCTGATACTCGTCTCCCAAAAGATCGGTGACTTTGATTAAAACAGAGTCAAAATATTCTTTAATTTCAATATAAATTTTGAACTGCTGGTTACCAAATGAAGCCTGGACTGCTCTTAAAAAGATGGTAATCAGTGGATTATACATCAAAACTATATGGTGGGTAAAGGATGATTTCACAACCTATCAACTGATCCATGGGTACAATTAAACTGCTGAGTAAGCTATTGAGTCTTTAGCATATGACTTGCTTCAATTATGCTCAGAAGTCCATTATTGATCTCTGTGGGAAGACCAGAGCGTGACTTATCTTTTCGATGGAATACTTTCCTTTCAGTGCAAATCGATCAAACCATTTGAAGCAAGTGCAGCGATTGAGAACATTCTCACCAAATGCTGCACTTATAAACTTGAGTGCAGCTTCGCTGCATGTCAAACTTCAAAAGATTTTATTTGATTTATATGGATTGATTTTTCTGAATTTGAATTAGATGACGAATTTTTTTATTTTGATCCATTTCAACAATCATTTTTTGCTATAAATTTTCATATACACGTCTTATATATCAAAATAAAAGAAATATTGAAATTAATTGAAAAGATTTCGAACTTATTAGCCAATCTGATAATAATACAAATAATAATTCTTTTTGTAATTTACCCTGAAATTAATTATTAGATGTAATTATTTATTTCTTTTCATCTACCCGGAGAGGCATATAAGCTAGATGCCCCGCCCTAATTAGGAATTATTGAGGTTTAGTTGAAATTGCTCTGAATTTTGAGAGCTGTGATTTACTGGTAAAAGCTATGAATAGAGATTTCAGAAGTGAAGATATTGGCAGATCAAAGAAAATTAAAATATATCTTCAAAAATTAAATTAAAGTTGATTTTTTGAGAAAACCAAATTGAAAAACAAAATTCATTCTGAAAATTTGATAAAAGAAAAATGAGTAACTAAAATGGCCACTTATTAAAAGGATTATTTCTTGGTCCCTATCGAGCTTGGAGACTTCAAAATGCTTTTATAGATCCGGGTAGTCTATAAATCCGGGTTGATATCAGTCTTAGAAAATTTGTGTTTAAAATCCGAAAACTTATTATTGATTTATTATTTTGCATACAGCATTATTTATTAACGAACATTAGAATAAGAATTTCTGAGTTAGATCTTAAGACGAGCTTGGTTAATATACCACGATGGCATCAAAAGTCTTGTGTTTATCAAGAGGTTGACTACAAAATAACTGCAGTTAGTCTATATCAAATCTATCGATTTTGTGCATCTATGATAGATTAAAGTTCATTTTTCAATAATTGGGTGTAGTGGATTAGGTTATCGGAAGATAATATTCGACAAAACTTGTTATGTATGTTTTCACTTTATCTGTAGATTAAGAACTGCAACAATATCGGTTCCGTATCAATTTGGCAATCACTTACCGATCGAGACTATTAAAGTTTGGATTATAAGGGAACTGATGCAACAAAGTTTTTTTTCTTCAAGAAATTCAAATATAGGAACAGTTCAATGTGAACGAGGATTATTGTGTTGAGAATAATGTGACAAAATATATAAGATCAATTTTGCTAACGGAGATATTCGGTAAGAATACTTTGGATCATACCATAAAAAGCATCATGCCTATCGTGATATGGGGATCATCATCTACTAATTCATGCAATATCTTCACGATGATAAGATGGAAGGTATTGTCTTCTGAAGAAATTTGTTGTCCAGATTCAAAGTCTTAATATTAAAGAGACGTGCTCTTCAAAGATATTAAGTCGTTCCTCACGTATTGCAGTTTCCATTTCATTTCGGTGATATGTTTCAAGAAAAAATGAATTTTTCCATCTCCAAATGTAATCTCCATATTTCTAAATAGAGAATGTCAAATGAATAATTTTGGATTTACGAAATTACTAGTAATTTTACAATTACTGCAGCAAAACAAGTGGTTTTTTGGTTACATAAGAACGTAATCATAAGCCACAAATTCAGGGATAAAAATATTTTTGCCAATGACAAAACTTTTTGTACAACCCTAGTAACCACTGGTTTATTAAAAAATCGTTAAAACATTGTAGAAATATAGTATATATTACTGATATAATTACTTAAGAAGTAAAAATTATTGTAGGTCGTTTAAATAAGTAGCGTTGATATTAAGATAAAAACTTTTATTTTGAAACGAAAATCACATTGTAGAACTAAAAACTTGACAAGTAGGGCAGATTTATTAAGAAAATAAATGCCAAATGAAAACAGTTAAAATTATTATTATTTTTATATTTTTATTGTGGATCAATTTAAAAGAGTAATTAAAGAAGAGTTAAGTGTAAATTGTTTAGTAACAAAGCATTTTTTATTGAGCATTAATTACACAAATGAATATTATTTACTATTTAATTTCTGTGAGCTAGTTGGCGCGCCCAAAAATTAATGGGTTTTACTTATTCTGTCCTCTCTGGTGTTCTATTAGAAGGCGAAACCCATTTCATCCGAGAACAAAAATCAGATCAAGTGACCCATATTATTTGCATGATAATAGAACCGATTCGCACCAATAGACTGTTAAAACTGGCAAATCTTAATTATAGCCTCATTCAACCATTCATCCGTATGCTCTTCAGATTTTTTTCTTTTCAGCTATATTAAATTATTTGCAAATTTACATTATCAGAAAATTTAATAAAGTCACAGAAATCCACTGGAGTTCTTCATAAATGGACTAAGCAAGCTTGTGTGCTGTAAAATGTGCTTCAGAAAGGGGAAACGTTAAAGATTATATTAGCTTTTATTGGGTTGAGTAAAAATCTGTTATTTTGTGTTGACTTAAATAAGAAAAATATTGAAAAAATTAAATCTTTTAAAACCAAAGAAATATATATTTGTTTAAATACTCAAACTAAGAATAAGTGCGTTATTATGGAAAAAATTCCTGTTCTTCAGAGGCTATGTCAAAAGCATGCGGAGAAGTTTATCTATCTAAAACCAGAGGAATTTTGGAAGGTTGGGAATTTTAAATTACCTGACAAATAGAGAAATCGTTGATTTAAAAAGTGCATGTATTGTTGAATAACATGTTTTATAATATTAAAAATTCGAATTTGAAATTTTTTAAAAATACGAAGACTTTTTACTCAATCCATTATTAATAAATACCTTTTGGATTACACGTGGTCTTTCGATCTAAGGGTTGTTTTAATATCTTTTCCTATTTAAGAAATTTCTGATTTAATTTTTTTCAATTTATCATCATATTATTTTTGCATAAAATTTTCAACTACATCTGTGAAAAATTAGAAATTATCAGTTAAATTTGATATAAGATATCTGATTGCTCAAGTTTCTCCATTTCATCCGCAATTATTATTCATTTTTATTAATTTTATTTTTCCTGTAGGTTTTATATAGTTTCGAGAATGATAAGTGAAAATCTAAGACAAAATATCTTATCGCTATATTTTGGTTATTATTCCAACAGAGTTTACCACAGGTTCCGGTTAAAAGTCTAATTTAATTATAAAATTTTTAATAATAATAATTATTTTAAATATTAATAATTATTTTTTATCATTTTTAATCTTAAGAAAACTTAATACGTATTATTAAAGTAGATTTATTTCATTTTAAAAATTGAATTAATTTTTGTATTTTTTTAAAGTATTTAAAGTACACGTTCACATAATTATAGAGAATGTATTAAACAACATGTATTTTTAAGTTTATATAATAAATTGAAAATGAGGGTGATGCAAAAGTCCGGGCTCAAAATTATATATATAAAACGTATATATTTACAACAATAACACTACTCTTCAAAAAAAGTGTGTCAGCTTCAATGATATTACGCCACGGATCTGCTAGCATTCTTACCTGGTAAGAAATATCATTTTCTTTGTTTTGATTCGAAAAACCCTTTACAAGCAATCTCAATTTCAGCTTCAGATTCTGATCACGAACTTTTGTATCACTCTAGTAATTACTTGATTATTATTTTAATATTAATAGATTCCTTATTTTAATTATATAGAATTTTAATTAAATCCTCTATTAAAAGTTTAAATTTTATAATAAAGAGTTAAAAATTCCATGGTTCTAAAATCCGATTGATCATTTCAATTTATTGAAAAAATTAAATAATAAAATCCATGGAGTTCGGACACTTGATGCTAAAATATTGATAATAAATAATTTTTAATTAGTTTACCAAATAAGTTTAATTTTTTAGATAATTTAAAATTATTTAAAACAAGTGGAAAATGCCACAGTAAAACAAAATACTAAAATTAATGTTTTTATCCAAAAATCTTTTTTTTTATCTTTGAAATTATTTTAATTACTAAAATTTCTTGACAATAAATGACTTTAATTTTTAAAATTTAATTCTATATATGTTCCCTTCTGAACCATAAATGAAATTAAAGAAATATAATTTAATCACAATAAATTTCCAATTAGTATAAGAAAAAAGAAAGATTTTGTTTAGGAAATATATCTAATTTAAACAAAACTATTTCTGTGATTTATATTAAACAATTTATAAAATAAATCATCATTTCCCGTTAAAATTTAGTTCGCATTTTCAAAATAAATAATATAATTTTAAAGAATTGCTTGGAGTAAAATAAAATTTATTTTCCCATCAAATCTACCTGAAAGCCAAAGTTTAGATATATGTTCTCTCGCCATTTATCGTATTGATGCTTAGGTAAACCTCCAAGAAATGCTGGCTGATCAAGATTAAAATTTCTTGCTTTGTGACTGTTGAGAATTGTGATTTCTTCCATAATCTTATCATCAATTAATAAAGAAAGAACATTTCTGTTAAGATCTTGACGAGATAATTCGATGGAATGCCATTTATTATTTGCCAAATTACATGAACGAACACAATTGATAGTGATTGTCTGGACATTTGATCCCATATTGAAAGAGAGTCGAATGTCTCCTTGCATCAGTTCTAGAAGGATAAAATCATTCGATGATCCGCTCACCATTAAAATCACTCCACTTTCTTGGTTTGTTTTAATAAAAAAGTATAAAGAAAATGAATCGTATAAGTGAAGCTTTGAAAACTTTAAATAAGCATTATGAGTGTGGAACGTAATCGGATAAACCAATTGGGTGTGATTAACATCCTCAGGCTTAACTTGGGCTTGGGTTTTCCAAAACTTTTGACCATTTTGTTTTGATAGCAGATATTCTTCAATTATGTTCACATCATTTATGATGAATTTTATAATTTTCCCAACGAAATTCTGCTTCATATGAGAATTGTAGTCTGGACTTGTTTTAATTAACCAAATTTTAGGTGAGAATGGTCGACTGTAATGCAAATCAATTGATTTCAGAGAGGCTGCAATATTTAATTGTTGCCATGATAGAGTGGTCTCATTAGAATAAATGACTGAAAGGAAATAAAATATTCATGAACGAAGAAATTTAATACGTCTAAATGATTAAGGAAGGTTATGCTGTTGACAATAAAACTAAACTAATTTTCATTCTGAGGAGTCTATAATATAATGACAAAGGGGACTGTATGAATGAGGATATATTTAGTGAAAATATAACTTTTTTAATAATAAAACATATTTTTTCATTTAGCTCATATCTGTTCATTTTTAATTTCTCGATCAATATTCAAATTATAAATAATATAAATAATATAAAATTAATAGGTTTTAAAAATGATGTTTAACTTATTAAAGTATTATTTTTTTCAAGAAAGTTAAAACAAATAATCAAAATATTAATAATATCTTTTTTAAAAGGACCAAAACCAAGAAAAATTCCACGATTTTTTTAAAAACAGTAATGTATATTAAAAAAGACGGGGAATAATGTTGATCAGTAAAATCAAAAGAAAAACCAGATAAAATGATTTTGAAGCTTTTGTTCTAATCTATTGATAATGTTAAATTTATCGTTCCTTGATAATCAGAAAAATATTGAAAAAATATAACGAAAATATATAAACACATTTAAATCAACACTTTAAAAAATAAATAAATCCTCCGGGATTTTTTTTCATTTTCATACATTTTTTCTCTTCGTTGATTCCTTTTTTCATAAACATTATTGACTGATTATAATTTTAATTTATCAAATTGAACGAGGAATATTTTATGACATAAAGTCATTAAATTATAAATAAAATTTATATATATAATTAAAACAACGAATATTTACTGGGAATTTATTAACAAATTTACACAAAGTTTTTGGTTATTTTGATACAATATTTACAATAACATTGGAACCTTATAAAAATAAGTATTTTAATGTTCTTTTCTTTAACAGTCATTTATTATTTAGGAGAGAGCAAATATAATTTTAATTTTTTCAAAAAAAATTTCATAAAATATTTATTATTAAAATGTTTACACATACGTACGAACACTGGTGCTACGTAATAAAAAAGATTTTTATCTAACTTTTTTTATTTAGATTTATCATTTTTTATAATATTATTAATCGAAAAATAAAAAAATTTAAATAAAAAATTAGGAATTCTAAATTAGATTCTGGTACCCATTTATCAAAAAAATTAAAATGAACAATATTAATAATTAAATAAAATTTTATTTTGATCTGATCTAACTCCCAGACACAGAAAGTATTTTTCGTGGATTTTGTAACCATTGTCTTATCAGATATAAATGTTATGGATTTATTTTCTTCTCATTAATTTATAAACACAAATCGATTGGAAAATGATTTCTTTTACCGCACTTCTTTTACTTGGTAATTTTGTATTTTTTAAGATATTATAATATTAATATAAATAATAAATGGTGATTGAGTTTCTATTAATAAAAAGCCTTTTTTGTTTGACATTATTTACCCTTCGTTGTTGTATTAGGAAGACCGAGAAAGCACGAAAAATAGTATACGATATTACAAATAATTCATTTTACTATCAAAATAATGTTTCGGACCATATAAAATTGATAAATTCCGGTGAAATATCTAAAAAAGTGAAAGAACACTTTCAGCACCCTGTGATTTAACCATGCACCCATGTTAAGTAGATTCCCCATAGGATCACAAGCTTCAGAGAGTAATTGCAACAAAAGAGCAACTCTGAAGGTCATACAGTGATCGTTGACAAAAAATGCCGATACAATCATCTCGACAAAATGATACACAATGGATTGAGCCAGACCATGACAGTTAACAGTTGGCAGAAGAACGATATCAAAAAATAAATTTCATATAAAAGGCCTGAACCGAAAAGTATTGTCGCTTTTATAAAAGATAACTGCATCAAAGTTCAATCAATTTTCTAAATTTATATATCAATTAAAAGTGTGCATCATTTCACTCCTTTTATTGTTCACGTTGAATCAATTTTTAGCTGTTTGATGTAACA
>JBBMKC010241690.1:0-10848 GCA_037834085.1 Bipalium vagum
AATTCAATTTCCGCTAACAAGATTTAATTATTAAAACAACAATTGAAATAAGATATTTTTAATATATTAGTTTGAAATATTTTTATATTAAAAAGCGCACGAACTTAGTTGCCAATCCAATATTATCATTTATTTTATTTTTTAAATGAAAAATAAATGTTTCTTTAAAACTCATCACTTCTAGTTAACTTTAACATTCAAATTTGTTTATTAATAAGTATGAATAAAAATGTTGGCTTAGTAAACTATTTTCTTACTTTTACAACTTAAAACGGAAATGTTTTCAGAAAACACTTGGAAAACAAATTATTATATAAATTAGGAAAATAAATATAATATTTTTTTATTATATAAATTTAGTTTATTACATTTTATAAGAGTTTAATTCGAATTTTTATTAAGTATTTTTTTTATAAATAATAGTATGAAGATAAATAAATAAGATAAACACTTTATGCCATAATTAACATAAAATATATTTTATTTGTTTGGTTTTCTCATTTCATTCTAATAAAATAATATAGATTGGAGAAAGAAATCCGAAGATCAATATACAAGCTTGGATGTGGAAAAGTAATTTAACCAATAATAACTTGAATAATTTTTTAAAACGAAAGGAGCTGAAATGAATTTTAAAAATTCTTCAAAATAATGTACAAAACCATAAGCCGGAGTTTAAAGTTGCAATAAATTTTATGATTAATGAAATTGATGAATAGGTGATGAATTCACATGGTTAGAAGTCTGGTCTTGTTTTGGATCTGTGTAAAAAAAGTAATATTCAAATTGTCTCTTTTATTTCTTTATTTGTGTTTCTAAATTTTCATAATAAAAAATGAGATGATAGAAAGAAAGGAATAAATTATGAAAATCCTGAATTATATAGATGTATAAAAATGTCTTTGAAAACCGGACGTAATGTTGATGGATATAATTGATGCAATTATCTAGAATAATCTATAACGGCATTTGTTGAATAAACTCTATTTTCAGTATGAAAAATATACTTTTCCGCTCGAATAAAATCCAGGAAAAATATCTAATTAAAATGTGATTGATGATTTCAGTTTGTGTAATTAACTTCCCAAAAATTTTTCACGGAATTCATTATGAATCCTTAGTGAAAGCAAATTTCCACAATTTGCTTCTTTTATTTTTTTCAGTAATTTTTGCATTTAATTTTACAAATTATCAAATTAAACTGGTTTTTATGAAAAACAAATTTGTTGCAATAAATAAACGATAATAATAATGTTAAATAATCATAATATGTCACGATAAAAAGTGGTAGTTTTTATTTACCTGTTTATGAAGTAGTTAGATTTTAATTTTAAAAATAAAGTTTACTATATATTTCACATACAAACAATAAAAATTATTATTTAATTTAACCCTCCTTAACTGTTTTCAAATCTTGGTGGGATGCTTTGGATTACAGACATAATGGTTATGAAGATTCCATTTCAAATGTTTTGAATAAATATCTACAAATTATCCACATCTTTTGGTTTTCTTTTTCCTATCTCATTTTTCATTAGTCCCAAAAATTTTTCGGTAGGATTACGGTCAGTGGAATTTGCTGGCCATGAAGATACCGTCCATTAGTTCTTCTATAACCAATCAGAGGTGGTTTTTGAGGTATTGGATGTTAAGACTATGTAAAGATAGTCTTCTTTTTTCATTTTGCCATCGATGAAATGTAATTTTCCCATCCCAGCCCTCAAAAAACCATGACTGATTCACCACTATGCTTAACTGTCGGTTTGAGACACTCTACTTTCATTTCTTCTTTCACTATTCTCCACACAGTAACTTTTCCATCTCTCTCAAATACATCAAATTTGCTTTCTTCCGACCATAGGACTGTGTTTCAATCCATATGATCACTCAGAAGTTTTCTAACCAACGTCATCCTTTCTTTGATATTTTTTTTAAAAATGAAAGGTTGTTCTTGGTCGTTCGGCCGTGTAAACCTCTCTCTCAGTCGGTTTCTAATAGTTAATTTCGGACAATTATATTATTTGCTTTATTCAGTTGTATAGGGAGTGCATCTGCTGACTGACACTGATTCTTTTTGATGCATTTCTTAATAATCCGATCTTTTTCTGACACTTGTTACTCTTCGCCGATCACTCTGAGGTAGAAACAAGAGGGTCCCATCACGGAAATATTTATTTACGATGGATTGAGCAGCTGAATTTATGCATTGCAACATTTTGGAGATCTGACAAAAGCTGATTCCATAATTTCTTAATTTTAGAATTGCATTTATGAAATCAATTGAGTGTTCCTTCGACCTACGCTCCCATTATAATGTTTTTATTGCTGAAAGAAATCGAAGTTCATCCAGATCACGTTTTTAAGATATAAAATTAATAATTAGTTAATAATACCTGTATTTTAAATATATGGGTCAAAAAATATATATTATTAAGGCAAAATGATTTGAAAATACTATTAGAATTCAAATATTTAGCCTAAATTTTATTTTATGTAAATTTTTTTGTCCTATAAATAAATTTTATAAACAGTTTTTTTAAATGCGAGACGTTACATCAGTACATCAGTATATTTAGGACCAGTACTCTCGATGATAAATAGTGCCCAATATAAAGTTTCAAGAGTGCTAGATGAATTGATAAAGCAATTGAGGAACAGCAAATATGAAGTAAAAAATACATTTGATTTTTGCAATTAAATTATGAGAAAAAATCAAATAATGAATATTTGGTATCATTCGACGTATCTAGTTTTTTCACTAATGTCCCTATTTTTGAAACAATTGATCTGTGCATTAATTTGTGGAACGATAAAGAAAATAAAAAATCATGGATGACATAGCTCTTCGACAGTTATTAGAATTTAGTACAAGAAATGTATCTTTTATGTTCAACAACGAATGGTACAAGCAAACAGATGCAGTAGCCATGGGGTCACAATTGGGACCAACATTATCATCAATATTCATGCACTACTTAAAAACGAAAATCAACAATTATCAAGGAAGTAAACCACTGGATTATAAAAGATACGTTGATGATGTGTTTTTAATATTCACATCGATCCATTTTTAAAATACATGAACAGTCTACATGGAAACTTTAATTTCACGATGGAGAAAGAAAGAAATGAAAAACTGTCATTTCTAGATGTTATGGTTTAAAAAGAGAAAACAAATAATAAATTAAAGATCAATATACTTAGAAAAGAGACGGATTCAGGACTATATACGTAAAACAATAGTTTCTGCGAAGAAAGATATAAAAGTTGATTAATAAAAGGATTAATTCATAGAGTATGGTCTTTAACATCATATTATTAAGAGATAGATTTTTTTGGTATATCACTCTTTTTGCCATCAATTATGTAACAGGAAAGTGTCGATGGATCCTGAGCTGTTAAGGCGCTTCTGAGCGAATCAGACCGGGCTCATCAAACGACCCTTTGGACTTGTCGTCAATGGAATCGGTGGGAGTTGTTATCATTGTTTTTTTCTCTTTTCTTGTTTGAAATTAACATTTAATTATATTTATTAATTGACATTTTATTCAAATTTTGATTATTTGATTATTATTATTCTTTACTTTTGATTTGTTCAGACATTTAACGTTTAAGATTGTGTATTGTGATAATTGAAATAAAGTTTTATTCGTAATTTTTTTGATTTATTCATTTTCGAACACATTTTGACATAAGTGAAGGGGTCAGTAAAGTTTACGAGCTTAGTGTTAGGACAAGGTTATATAGGGATTTAATAGCGTAACATATCTAATGTTGAATTAGTGAAAAAATAAAAATATTTTGTTGGAGGTATTTTTTCTTTTAATAATATTTGACTTTTTTCTTTTTAATTTTTCCCTTAATATTATCATATGGGAATATATCTTTTAAATTTTAAATTAAAAGATTTTGAAAGTTTAATTATTTTTTTATCCTTTTTCTCATTTTATTAATTTGTGTAAATATTAACATCTATGAAAAAATCTAAAGATATTGTTTTTACAAGAAAATGAAAGATAGTATTCATCTATGAGGAATTATATTTTTATATTATATTATTATATTTTGAAACTTTTCTTTAAAAAATAAATTAAAATCATAACCAGACTCATTATAAAAATAAAATGGAATTAAAATCTTTTTAATTGCTTTTTTATTTACATTACATTTATAAAGAAAACCCCATCTATATTATGATCATTGAGCACTAACTTTTTAAAATTTTGATTCAATTATTTTCTTACAATTAATACATTTATGTGAATTATTAAAATTAATCTTATCTTGTAATATCATATAAAATACAAGTAGTTAATTTATTAATGTACTTATTTTATTATTGGTGCTTTATAATTTAATTAAAAATTTATCAATTATATTTTCTCCCTAAATTTCAATATATTATTTATTAATATTTATTTCAATATAATATTTAGATTTATAAAATTCTTTATAATAATATTTAATATAAATTCCAGCTGAAGTAGGAAGTTGTTCAGTTCTGTTTTTTTTAATTAAATTTTATTATAAAATCCGAAGTCCGAATAGATTACAAATGGTATTTTGTTTCTAAAAATGTTTAGATTTATATAATAATAATAATAATAATAATAATAATAATAATAATAATAATAATAATAATAATAATAATAATAATAATAATAATAGATTTATGATTTATACATGATGACTATATTAAAGATTTTTATGAATTTAAATATTTTTATTTTTTCATATATTTATTTATATTATTATTATTTATTATTATATTTCATATATTCATATATTAAAAAAATGTTATCTTTTTCATTATGATTTATAGATCCTAAGTGTGATAATAAAGTTATTTGTGCTTAAAATTTCATATGCAGATTTTGCAATTACATTTCAATTATTTTATTTTGATTGTTTAATATTTTAAAATGAATTTTTGATTTTAAAAGATTATTAAAATTATTTTTCTTTAAAAATACTTATCACATATTTCACAATAAAATTTTGTGTGTATGTTATTCGTCATTTTATTTATCATTTTTATGACTAAAAATTTATTATTAATTAAAAATTTCTAAAATTTTTTTAGATTAAATATTTCTTAATTTTGATTGTTTAGAATCTCATAATTATATTGGTTAAAATCTTATGCTTAATAGTTAAAATGTGCAAACAAAATTAACATAGAACCAAAATTTTAAATTGCAAATTTCATTTTTTGTTATATTTTTTAAAAATTATAACAACTAACAAAAACGAAAAAATTGAAAATATGCTTTTTTAAAGATTTAGGTTCTATATTGATTTTTTTTTAGATATTTTAACATTACTATTACGAGATATGAAATATTAGATTTAATTTTATCACATTTAAGTTTAAAAATATGAATGCGAAAAAAACTTTTCGACATCTAATGCTCCATTATTTCGATATGAAAAAAACGGAAAAGCCGGAAGCCTATAGAATATGGTTGGAGACTTATAGATATTCTTCCTCTTCAGAAAGACCTTACAGAGAATGGTTTTAGAGAGTCAAGGTGGCGATCACACCCAGGTCAGTCTAGAAAGTTAAACAATACCGATTTTAAAGCATTATTGGAGGTTGACTAGAGTGTGACTCAAAGAATATGGAAAAATATTAAATGTTTGTCCTGCAACTAATTCAAATCGTTTGCATGAGATGAGAAAGATACAAAAGAAAGAAAATTGTGTTCCACATGATTTGACAAAAATGCAATTGAGAACCTCTTCAATACCTCCGTTCCAGATACCAAAAGAAAAGTTTTCTGTTACAAATAATAACTGGAGATAAAAAACAGATTTACCTCGATAATTTAAAATGTGATGTCAGCTAGACAGATTGACCTCAAAACGGAAAATCCACATTAAAAAAACCATTGGTTTGCATTTGGTGGGAACAAGGATTTATTTATTATCAGCTTCTATCACTGAATGTGGCCATTACAGGATGTTTGAAAAAACAGCAATTAATTTGGTTAAATACGAAAATATGCAAAAACGTTTTGCAATATGCAGTAATAGGTGCAAACTCACTCTATTGCAAGACAATACTCGGCCACATGTAGCATTTAGATTTGGTTTGGAAGTCCTACCGCACCCAGTATACTTTTCCTTCCCATTACTATCCTATTAAAGAAATTCAACAAGCGTTAGCAGATACACAGAGATAAATTAAAAATTGGTTAAAATTATTAAATTGGTTACTCACTGGATTAGTTCAAATGACAAAGGGTTTTATTAAAAAGATTCTGGTTTTGCCAGAATTATGATTAAAAGTAATCGGTGAAAGACTAATTTGTCTATTGTGAATTTGTAAAATAAATATTCCTTTTGTTCCAAAAACCCCTGAAAGTTATTAAGGCCTCTAACATTAAACAATTTAAATAACTTTAAGAAATTAAAAAATTAAATCCCCGTAGGACATTTCAATATATAATATATTATTATTAATAATAATAAGAATAATAGCTAAATGCCTAAACTCCGAATCCAAAGAAATTGAATTTCTACATTTTAAATTTTATTTGGACGTTAGACTGTTTTTTAAAATTCATTACATAAAAATAAATTATAATATAAATAATAATTTTTACAATTTAGGCTTATTATTTCATCCCAATCTCGGCAAATGTACACTTCGACATGTGAAGTAGAACTGATAAAAAAATAATATTGTGATGACCATCAAGCAGACACGTATAAAGCGTGATAATAATTGTAATTATTAAAAAATTATTATTATTATTATTATTATTATTATTATTATGATTATTATTATTATTATTCAAAATGAAGAAATATAATTGACAATTATCTCAATATTCAAATGATCTTAAATATATGTAATAATCAATTTAATAATATTATTAATGATCTGGACTTTGCAAAACCTGTTCTATCTACAAATAACCGTCTTTCAAGTAGTACGTAGTCAATGTTGTTTAAGTACCAGAAATGGAATGAGGTTTAAAATGTCTACGAAAAAGTATTATAATGACAATTTTTATGAAAGCAATGTGTATTTTGAAAATGGATATTTTTATGATGGACAACACACGTCAATATTTACGCATGGTTCAAGGATGACAATTTATACACCATATGAGTTGATCAAAATGATATATGTTAAAACTAAAAAAGGATATAATACTACTTTAATGGTATGCGAAAAAATAGATAATCTATCAGCAAACGGTGGATATTTTGGTAGTGAAATTTGTATGGATCCATCACCACCATATGAGTTGAGATATGAAAATACTACTTATGCGTTTTATAGAACCTATGAACATATGCCTCCTGGTAACACATTTGAGGTCCTTAGACTGCTTTATCGTTTTGACACTAACTGTACCCTTATCGATATGACAAGAATGTATTCGAATATTGATGAAGATGTTCATGTTTACATATTATACCAATTTATAGGATTTGGAAGATTTGTAAGTTTCTTGAATGATAAATCGGTGATTTCTTCAATTAAGCTTTGCCAAAGGTCATTATATTGAACTTTATTTTTTGTGTGTATTGTTAAGTTGATGTTATGATATACAATTAAAAAAGTTTTCTTCGTTTATCAATTTTTGAAACAATTTAATTTAACCTTAGAAAATTAAATTCTAAAATTCACAGTACTATTCTCTTTTGTAATACAAAATAGTTACTGATAAAGAACTAATAAATTTTAACATAGAAATTTTTTTTAATAGGGAATAAAAATAAGTTTTGGATCTTCTTTTCAGTATAACAGATATTAAATTTACTGGGATTACATTAAATAAAGTGATTATATAAAAAATAATTTTGAATATTTAAACAATTTTTATATATAGAAAAAATAGATCTTCGCGTAAAAGATGAATTGATTTTGCCTTGTACTTGATAAGCAGTATGAAATATTTTTTTAAAAAATTAAATATATTATTTAAGCAATATTATATTACTTTATTAAATCTTTATATTATTTTATTATCTTAAAAATGATACAATTTAATTCAGATTAAGCTTGAAATTTGAATTTGTTTTAATGTGTGGGAAACATTTATTATCAATGTTTAATAATCAAAATGTATTTATTTAGAAATTTCTTTAAATTAAAAAAATATCAACGATTTAAATCCTAGTGAAAATTTAACATTTTGTTTAGTAAAATCTACAAATGTTCTGGCTATGATATAGTATCTCCTCCGTTTTCATCTAATTTATTTATATAATTATTATTATATTATCTACATTTTATCCTCAAATTATTCTTTAATCATCAAATGTTTCCAATTTTATGTTTTCTTGGTCACATTTATATATTTTATGATGTTTTATGATAGTATATACTTTTATAATTTGTCTATTTCCTACATTTCCAATGTTTTACTGGAAATTGAATTATTTAATATTTTCTAAAAGAAGATACTTATTAATTTATTTTTTCTTATTTTTCTTTGCCTCAATTCTTTTTTGTATATTGAATTCAGTACATGATTTTAACCAAATTTTTATTAAATCTTAATTTTTATGCATTTTTAAAATATTATTTGATGGTGTAAATACAAGCCTAACATTGATCCTTCAATTATATATTCTTTCTTATTAAATTGTGACATTAATTTTATATCAATTTTGAAAATTTGATAATAAAGTATCCACTTTTTCTTATTTTTTATAATTATTTTATTGAATTATGTACTTCGTTTGAATAGTCTAAATTAAAATTATAAATAAAACAAATTGTACCGTTAGTGGTATTGTTGTAATTTAAATTTTTAGAGTATTTTATTTCTCCATTCAGTAACACGTGAATATTTTTATAATATTTAAAATTTTTGATATTTTTTAATTTATCTATTTTTTTATCCGATTAAATTTTATGGTTTATAATAATAATAATCAATTTTTTCATTAGTTATTTTTTTATTTAATTTAACTGATCTATTTTCTAATACTGCTGATACTCATACTCTTGCATCTTTTTCAGTCATTACTAACTGATTATAGGTTGTATTTTTAAAAAATTTTAATTTCATTTGAGAATATTTTAATCCAATATTCCATGATAAAGCAGGTGCAGAATAAAAATAAAAAGATTTATATACATATCGTAATATTTTAAAAAATCTCTCTTTAAATTTTTATCAAATCAGCTAATACTAATACATTAGTTATATTATTTCGTTTTAAATCATTATAAAAATCTTCATATCTTGAAATTTTATTAGAAATTTTATATTTCATAAATTTGATTAAAATTAATTATTATTATTAATTATAATTATTGAAAAAGCAAGTTTTTGGATATACAGTTTTTGCAAAATCAATAATAATAATAATAATCACGAAAATAATAATTAAAAAGTTAATTAACGAAGAAAAACCAATAAAAGAAATAATGAATAGTACCAAAAATTTTTATTTAAGAATTACTTGAAATATAAGAACAACCTTAGAAAGTATATTTATTTTATAAAGATTAATTTTAAAATACTAGGGTGTATCGAAAGTCTTTTCCAATAAAAAAAAATTTATTCAAATGTTCATAAAAAAGAACAAAGGATGATTAGTCTTCGAATTATAGTCAGTTGTTTTCAATGATCTTAAGGCATCTTTCTGCCAATTGTCGGATCTGATGAAAATACCTTTTTTTTTATTTCGAGGTAAAAAACCTCACGACAAGCCTGTTCAACCTCTTCCACTTCTTCCGAAGAAATGCAACTATATAGCGAAATAAGCTATAACCTGAAGGGGCTACGTCTGGACTGTATTGTGGATGTGGGGGTAATTGCACTCCATCTATTCCCTTAAATTGTAGCCAAATGAGCTTGGTTTCTGTTTATTAAATTTGGATAATGTGTCTTTAAAATATTATAGACACATCCCAACTGTTCTGATTACAACTCAGCATTCACTGAGGAACCTGTAGAAACCAACTCAAAGTAGATAATTCCTTCAAAATTCCACAATACGCTTTACATAACCTTTTTTTCCAAATCCATCATGATTTGGCAATCGAAATGAGTTATTTTCAGCAGATGCCAACTAAGTCTCCTGTCATAATTATGGAAGAATATCCATTTCTCATCCCCTGTTATGATCTGTTTCCAGAAACGATCATTAAAAGGATTTTTAGAAATTGTTTGCAAATAAATATACAAATACAAATAAAAATACATATTTCTTCAGCTGAAGCCATGGCAGTGAGGCCTTTTCTCCATAAATATCTTAAAATAATTCAGAATACTGCTTTTTTATGAAATCTTTACTGGCATTGTGTTTAAGTTTCCCACCAGAGCGCTATCTCTGAGAAACTGTGAAGGCCCAGCTGATAGTTCAGGGATCTTGAAGCAAACTAAAAAAATCGTTTTTTTTTGTTTTGTTTTCTTTATTTTTTTTTATTAATACATTAATAATTATTATCTATGTTTAATTCTTCTTTATTGATAACTTAACTTTAATTATTTTATAGATAAAGAAATTTTAGACATTATTGTGATCCATTTTGTTGAAATTGACATTTTTGTGAGTTATTTTGATTTAAATACAAGTTATTGCTTTAATGATTGTTTTTATTTCGCACCACCTAAGAGTTGGAGTTAGGTTTAAAGTTTGATTCACTAAATATTGAACAGTTTAGAACATTAATTATCAAAATTGTGCAATCCAAAATAGCCGATTCTGTTGTGATAATAATTAAATTTTATTTTAATAAATGAATACTAGCTAATAAATAACTATGTATTCAATATACATGGTTATGCAGAAATATATATACAGTTTAGTCCGGATATTACGAATCGCCTATTGCCACAAAAAAATTCGTAATATCCGATTTTTCGGATTAAC
>JBBMKC010241701.1:0-10847 GCA_037834085.1 Bipalium vagum
ATTATTATTATTATTATTATTATTATTATTATTATTATTATTATTATTATTATTATTATTATTATTATTAACTATTAATATTTAATATTAAAAATAAAAATAATTATTTTGATTATTAATTATTAAATAGATTTTATTATTTTGTAAATATTTCATTTAATATGAAGTTTAATGTTTCTACTAGTGATACAATTAATTCATAAAACATTGGAAACCGAATGTAAACCAAAGCGATATATCTTAAATTTAATTTTATAAAGGAAATATTTATTTTCGACATTTTCAGTGGATAAATTTTTAAAATATATTCCTGAATTTTTAATGTGATAATGTCATTGAAATTATAAATGTATCACGATTATTTTCTGTCTGCTCTCCTTTTAAACAATAATGTGGTATATAATCATATTCTCTGTTAGGCGAATTATTCCAATTGTCGCAATATCTTTATACTAAGAAATATTATATTTTTTTAAAAATATTCTAAAAATTTAAGGATTTAGATTTGAAAATCTGATACGTTTATTAATCAGAATTAAATAGTAATTGAGAATATTCATAAAACAGGAATATTAAATTAAATAAATTAATTAAATTGCGTCATATTATAATTTTTTAAAAATAAATTAAGATTTAATAATTTTTAAGTTTTCATGAGGAAATGATTCGTTGTAACGAAGATTTAGAAATAGCTCAAATAATAAAATATATTAAAAAATTATTTTTATTTGAAAATTACGATCGTTTCGGTCGCATATTAAGAGACCATGAATGAGAAAATGATTACGTGGAGTGGTTTTGAATAACATTCAGAAACCGACATACAATACAAAAGATTTGAAAGAACTTATAACTCATCTGGATTGATGAGAGAATATAGGAGCATATTTTGAAAGAATTATGAAGGAGATTGAAGTTCAACAATCGGAATATTAATATTTAAAACATCACCTATTGTTGATGTTCGACAAAATAATGTGGCAAAATATTACAAGAACATACATCTCAACTTTGAAAGAAATGATTGACGAAATAAAATCAATTAATCAAGTCCAGCTAAAAGCAATTATCATGGGATTACAACCACAAAGTGTATATAATAGTGACACAAGAAGTCCATTTCAACTGACTGATCAAATGGCCACTAAGAACTGTATACCAAATGTCAAGATGAGTATAAGATATGAAATTCAAAAGTGGAAAGCAAAAGACAGATATTATTGGTGTTTTGCTATTGCTGTAATGGTATTAGAGACAAGATTTTAGAAATCTAAATGAAACTCGTAAAGTTCGCGGTAATAAAACGTATCCTTCTCAGCAATAGAAGGATAGTCCAAAGATCAAAAGAAAGAAGTATTGAACGGTTTGAAACCACAATGATTTTTTTTTTGATATAATGATATATATTGGCTATTAAAAAGAATAAACTAGTTAGGCATAAGGGTAAATCCAGGGATGTCTTTCTCTAAAAATTGAAAATCAAAACTCTGGGTATTTATTAAATGGCAGAAGAAATGAAGACATAAATAAAGTTGAGGTGATTTAATCATTTGAAAAACAAAATATATTAAAAATTGTAGATTTCTTATGTATCACAGGACTTTTAACGGAACAAGTTCATAAAGTAAAAAGTACAGACGTAACAATAAAAACGAATTTGATTTTTTATTTAAATTCATTATTCTTTGTAAAGGAAACATTTTCTCAGTTTTATGTAACCTCGTCGTTACCAATTTAAAGAATTATAGAGATAAGACCTGAAACATTTTTTTTCATGCTTAATAAACAATTGTCCCAAGTAAAATTTTAAAAAAAATAAACGAAAACGATAAACAGAAACCAGATATTTTTTGAATTTGCAATAAAGAAATTAAGAAGTACTAAAAGAAATCGAAAAAAAGAGAAATTCAATATTTACTCTTAGCTTTCTTGTTTTGGTTTTATTTTATGAATAAAAAGTTAAATTATTTAAAAAATATTGAATTATTAAAAATAAAAGTATATATTGGGTCTTCGCAAAAGTTCGGTTCAATTTGAGACAGTGTATGTTATGTGAGCACTCAAGCGTTAAAATTATATCTCTGTGAATTCAGCAAGTTATACTTTCAATACCAATAATATAATATTAGATAATATTTCATTATAACAAATTTTTAAAATCGAAAAAGTGCATTTGGACAGGCGATGATAAATATATTCTGTACTATAACGTAAGACGAAAAAGAACCTAAAAAAGTGCAGCAACAGTTGCAAAGGGTAGCTTACATTCAATGAATTTGTTAGTCATTTTGAACTTTTCCCATGCGGAAACAAAACAATAGAGAAATACTATGAGCAACTTACTGGACTCAATGATGCTATTCGTTAAAACATCCGGGTTTGAACAGCAAGAAAGGAATAATCCTTTACTATGATAATACCAGACCAAATGGTACGCAAAACTGTAATAATTGCAATGGGAAAATCTGGAGATATGCATGACACTTACCATATTCTCCAATTTTTGCGCCTTCTTATTTTTATCTGTTCCGGTCTTTAGAAAATAGTTTGAATGGTAAGATGTTTGGGATCATGTTTTTTTTGACCGACTCGGTCAAAAAACATACTTGAGACGATTGACCGGTCAAAAAAGAGACTTGAAAGGAATCACAAAAAATAACAAATAATTTTCTTTTTACAAATTTATTAAATAAAAAATTTATTTGCAGTTTCTCGATTGAATATTTTAGCGCCACATTCATTCATTTAGATATAATTTCAAGAGATCACCATAGTTTTCCTCCAAATCGATTCATTTTTGGTGTGAGCACCAGTCTCTGCCAACAAAATTCATCTTCTGGCTGACAGTTCGATGAACATAAATTTCATCTTTAAACAGTTGAGACATGGGTTCTCCAATTTTTATTGGATTTTCAAGAAAAAATCTCACATTTCTTCCTCATTTCTGCACAGAAATTAATAACGATAGATTTTGAAACGCTCGTGTCTTCAGGAATTGATTTTTATGATCTGCCCAGGGCCCATCGCTTCTAGCTTCACAGCTATGACCCAGAACGTAAAAAATTATCTTTATTTTTATCCTTTATTTATTTACCTATATTTTTATAAAATTGTAAGAACAATAAGTGGTCAATAAGTAACCCTCAATGAATGAATCAAGGAATTGTATTCTGACTCACTTGCTCATCTACACGGCAATATTCCTGAGGTCATAAAGGGATATAGTAGTGGGTTTTTTTGTACATATGGTATTTTCGGAATAATTAGTGACTGGTGTGTTAAGAGAGTTGTGAATTCTCCATTCTAGACTCAGATAAGTCTTGGTTTTCCTTTTATGTATGATGAGTATGTTTTGTATTTTGTGCTGCCCAAGATTGGTGAAAAAGAGAGAAATAAACTAGGTGAAGATCAAAAAGAAATATGAAAAATGGTACTTTTTTTAAATGGACACATTTGTTTAGAGGTACTTTGAATTTCTCAAAAAAGGATTTTCTTCTAATAGAAAAATATTTATCGTAATTTATGCAATTTTTCGTGTAGAAGCGACATAAAAAACAATCAGTAATAATTATAATAATAACAGACTGGTTTCCTTTAAAACATAATTGCATAGGATGGAATATTCATCGCCATGCTTCTGATTGATTTAATATTCATTTCTTTAATATCAACATGAAAAAATTGAGATCGGTTAGAGATGTCAGAGACCGGTCAAAAAAGACTTGCTAGTCATTTCGGTAAAAAAACATGATCCGATGTTTGTTTCTGATGAAAATATCGGAACCTATCTAACGGACGTTTTCCGAGGAAAACAAAGAAATTTTTATCAACGTTGGTTCGAACAGCTTGTGGAACGTTTATGCAATTAATTAATGAACCTATTTTATTTAATTTTAGTCTTTAATTTTTTAAAAAAATCGAGCCAGAACTTTTACAATGATTTAATACGTACAAAAGTAGGTATAAAGAATAGTCATCCTAAATTTCTAAATAATCAGACAGTATGGTGAAATATATTCCTAAAAAATTTGAATATTTTAATAATTTTCAAATATTTTTTTCAGAATGAGTTTCATTTTAAAATTTTTTTCATTATAAATTTTATAAAAATTATAAATATTTTTTTAAATATCGATTTGATGTAAGATTAATTAAAACAAAGCAGAATAATTATTCGTTTAAAGTTTATTGTGAGGTCATCTTGTATTAACATAAATTAAGTGAAGTAAATAAAAGATGAAATTTGAGTAAAATCAATTTCCATAAAATATTTTAATTATTTCTTTGAACTAATATAAGCCACTAATTTTATTAGGTTTAGTAAAATAATTATATTTTTTTTAATACTTAAAATTGGTAAAAAATTATTTCCCAGTCTTATTTGTAATTTGAAATTTTATTTTAAAAAAATTTGTGGCTTCATTATTTAATCATAAATTAATATTTAATCATAATCATAAGATTTTGAGGCCACTATAAAATGATACGTGGTAAAAATAAAAAGTACTTAGACTCTAACAGAGTCAATTTAACAAATGTTTTGTTTAAAATACTTGGCACATTTACTATGCGAAATTCCGAGATGTAAGACTTTGGATGGCTTCTCATTTTCGAAAACCCATTCCTTTGACGCTCTTTTTTTAGTAAGAAGACAGAGACTCAATAGCATCTCGTTTGTAGTTATTAAGTTCGATAAAAAATTGGTACTACTACATCCAGAAGACGAAGATACCTTTCTCAGGCCATTTTTTGTCTCCTCATTATTTCAGATATTAAAAATCGCGGCACGAACCTCCTACATAACGTCCGGATACGAATTTGCTCTTGAAGTAACTGTGCGGTTCTTTTGTATACATTTAGTTACTCAGATAGCTGGGTTTGAGTAATTTTTCGTTCATTTGTCACAATAGCTTTCAATTTTTTTATTCTTTTCACTAATTTCGATAGGTCGATTGCACTTGTTTGATCAGATAAAAATTCTCGAATCCAGTTATAATAGTCGCCTACGATGAGCTTCTTCATCGTATAACTCTTGAAGATGATTAATAATTTTCTTATTCCAGGATTCCTTGAGAGTTAAAAAAAATGGATCACACTGCTTAATTCCAATTTTCCGAAAATTTTTTTGACTGAATCTTATTTCGTGCAAATAAAAATTAGAATATTTAAACTAATCGTATATTTCTTACTTATATATGATTATTATTTTACGTGGAAAATATTATTTAAGAAATTCAGCCAATGAACTGGAAAGATGGTAACTAAGTAAATAAAATAAATTTAGTAAACATTTCAGATAATTGTCATTTGATTTTTTTGGGTATCAACTGAGAAAATACATTTATATTTAAGCGGTAATTTGAAAAAAATTAATTTCTACCATTTTTAAGCCCATAGTCTGCGATTAACAAATATTATTAAGATTTCTCATTTTTGAGGCTTGTAATCTTAACAGAAAATGTTTCTCAGACAGTATTATTCTTGCGTTGTAATTGTTAAATTAAAATGAAAAAAAATGAAAAATTACAGCACTTTCGAAAACCGTAAATATAGAAAAAATAAAACAAAAAAGGGTCAACATCTTTAAAATAAAATTATAATATTTAGAAACGACATTAATTACAAATGGAAATATTCTCTTCTTGTTCTAATGCTCACCCCATGTTTCGAGACTGATTAGAAGCTTTCAAGCTTCCAGGACACCATTTCTTACAATGTTTTAGTCTGTGTGATTCTATTTTACATCATCCGTATTCTGTTGAAGATTTTGTAGGGCTTTGAAGATATTATTTTTATTTCACTTTAATTATTTTATGTTTATATCTACATCATTTCCTTCAGGGTCTTTCATCGTGGGCCGGATATTATCATATGGTTGATTGTATTAGCTAGTTTAAACAAAAACTTTACCATAAAATAATTTAATTAACGTTTCAAATGTAAATATTAAGATAATATTTGTTTAAATTCTTGATTAATATAATAAAGTTAAATTCATTTTTGTTCCATTAATTTTCATTGTACTGAATTTATTTTTATATGATTTAATTGTGAAATAACGTTTTGTGACATTAATTGAAAAATTGATCCAATTATTTGAAACTAAAAATGAAGCGATTTTTTAATCATGGGTATTTTTGATTAATTCAATAATATTTTATTTTTTATCAATATTTTTTTCTTTGATATTTCTGACGCAAAAATATGAATAATAATTAATTATTGTTATTAATCTTGTCGTCGAAAATTTGACTTTTTCTTATCACAAGATTTCAAGTCATTAATTTTCCTTGTCAAAAGCTAAGTAGTTTTATAGAGCCGATAACAGTTGGGAAAAGAATTGTTTTGTTTGTCAAACTGAAAGTCCAACAATATGGAAAAGCACATGAAAAATAAATGAATAATAAAATTTTCAACGTTGCGATTTTGTTTTTTTTCCCGACCTTCGCTCTGATTGAAGGATATTATGTTCCAGATATTTCTTAATTTATTTACAGAATTTTATTGAAAAGATTTTATCTTTACTTTTTCGGACTCAAATCGCAACGATTTACCACATTGCTCTGTGCAATATGGCTTTGAAATGATGTCAAAGGTTGCCCATATGAACATGGTAATTAAAGGACATTGAAAATGAATCTTTCTTGATTTATTTAAAAAAAAGTTTTCTCATCTGATTAGATATTGGAAGCTCAATTATCGGCAGGAGAAACGGATGTAGCTAGGGGAGGTTAAAATATAATGAAATAATCGCTGTTATCAGCTTAGAATCGCCATAAACAAAATTTCATTTGACAATTTAATAGGATTTAGAGTAGATTTTCTTTTCATCTTTAATGTGACTTTAATAATGGACATCAAATAGATAAAATTGGGATTGGAATTTTCTCTTATCATAATTAGATTATTATTTCAGACCGATTTTCTTTTTTTTTCATTCATTCTCTGTAATCTCTCTACTACATATTGCACGCTTATTCAGAATTTTACAACCTTTTGTCAGTTGAAGTGTGACCTTTCAGTTCCAGGTTCAGCTCGGTTTAATTCAAGCGTTATATCAGTATTTAATTGGAAATGGGTTCATTATGAATTTCTGTTAGTTCCTCTCTCGAAAATGACCATTAACTTGTAAACGTTGTAAACAATTCAAGAATCACATCACGATGAAAGATGTGATCAATGAAAATGTAATCGTTTGAGACAGACGACCACTGATTCCGGTTTTGGATTTGCGAAGAAATCAAGCCACACCATTTTGTCATTTGGATTGAAATGAAATTTTCTTGATATCAAAAAAATATATTTATTGGGTTTCACGTAATGGCAGTAGCAAATTTGCCAGGTAGAGGTAAAATTGTTCCTAAGACCTTTCACAAGTTTTCATCGAAAAAGAAATCCATTTATTAAATTAAATTTATAATTTCAGAAAAGTGTCAAGGGGAAAAAGATTTTCTTTTTAAATTCTCGTTTCGAACAATTTTTTTAAAATCAAAAATCAATAAATTAAATTATTTAAAATTCACTCAATCGAAACTTCACAACAAATCATCCCTATAATAACGACGTATTAATTTTTATTCAAACTATTTTCTTTTATTTAAAACAAAATATTTGCCTTGAAACGAGTTGGATGAAGAAAAGGAAATTTATTCTTCTGGAAATTTTCTGTTTTGAATAAAAATATTACAAAGAAAAATTGTTATTTTTACTGATTATAATATATTTTAAAAATTGTATTTTTTTTATAAAAGCAGATTGTATTTTTTCGAAATACAGTTTTACAATCTGATTTTATTTTCTTCTTATTATTATTGGTCTAAAAATATATCCGATTTGATAATTAATTAAAATTTTGTATAAAGTTAATTAAGAAAATAAAACATTATAAATAAATATTGATAAAAAAATCATTTTAGCCGGAAAATTTACTTTACTACAGCCCAGATGATGACAGTAAAATAATGATCAGTGACTTTGGTCTTTCAAAGATGGATGATGCCGATACAACCATGGCAACGGCTTGTGGAACGCCGGGTTATGTAGGTTAGTCAGTTATATCTATATTGGTTAAATGAATGTTAATTATATTAACCGAACCCTCTAATGGGACTCCTTACTAATTTTATTGTATTCTTATTCTAGCAAACATTTAAAAAATGACTTGAGATAGTCAATTTCATTAATCGTACAACACTCTTATAACCATTCTCGATAATGTCAATAGAATCGGCTCTGTTTGTTACACCATAAAATATATACGACGCCTGAGTTGTAAATAATGTAGATTAATGAAATGAAACGAAAAATCAATAATCAATTTATTAAATTAGTGAAATCTTAATTAATCTTTAATTAATCTTAATTAAAATTAAAAAATCGAAAATCTTATATAAAATCAAATTATTACTACAGTTAAACCTCTTTATAACGACACCCCTTTGGAACGGCCAAACTGTCGTTATATAGAGGTTCCACTGTATTAAATTATTATTATTATTAAATTAATATTATATAAGTAAAATCGAGATCATTGAAAATTATCAATCAAGGAGAATCTAAGACTAATCTGTCCATGGGTCGAACAGTCATCTGTCAGTTTGGAACTAGAGTACGATACTTGAGACAAACTTTCATGGCAATCAAAAATAAAATAAACCATGTTTTGCAAATGGGTTTATTGTCAAAGACTATTTTTATAGTAACACTGTTTAAACACACGACCCTTTACTTATAAATTGACAACTTCATAAAATTCATTACTCTGTGCCTTTAATTCACAAAGAAATTTCTTTTAATTCAAAATAACATTTAATGAGAATCTGAATCGTTCGTACATATCTTGGATAGTTCTCAGTAGTTTGGGTTCTTCTTTTATACCGATATTCCCCATATTTACACCAATTCGACTGGATAATCAGGGATATTGTTATTATTGATTAATTATTCCTTATTTTATCTACGATATTCAACCAAGAATGATTTATTATCATCTTTAGACGGCTTTTCTTTTTGTGGGAGATCCGGTGCTTTTGGGTTTTGATATTTAAAATAATTGATCACATAAGATATTCGGGCAAACCTCAATGTTATAATTAAATAGATTTTTTAGGATTTTACTTATTTATTTTTAATTAATTCTTTAGATCTTTTTTAATTACTATGGTTATATTTATTGTTTTATATACACCATATCTTTAAAATCGGTCTCGAAAACCCGAAATCCACCTAAGACCAATTTTGACTTTACATTCTCTTTCAATACAGAGCTTGAGTACATCGTCTATAGATATTTAAATCTTAAAAACAAAATTAAAATTTTAATTTAAGTTTAATAAAACATAAAAATTATTATGAAAATCAATATTACCTACTCAATATATTCAAACTTTTATAATTTCCCAGCTCCCGAAGTACTGGATGTGAATTCTGGTAGAAGTTATGGAAAAGAAGTAGACTGTTGGGCGGTGGGAGTAATTGCATATATTCTGTAAGTTATTATCTGTAATCACAACGGTGTAAGAATTGAATTTTACATTTATTAATTATCATTTTACTTATAATAATTATTTATTAATCTATAAGAAGTAATTTTATTTATTTTTACTTTGATAATAATTAATAATAATTTTTTAAAATTTAATTATGATTGGCAATTTTATTTTTCAATTTGAATGTAATAATTTATAAATTTAAATCAATATTACACAGTAAATTAAATATATATTTGGATTTTCAATATATAGGGTGTTCCATAAGTGACTTTAGTACTTTAAATGCCTATGAATCTGAATTGTTTTGTTTATATAAGTTAAAATTTTGAAATTGAAAATTTGAATCATGTTATACTAAAAATGCCAAGCCTTTCACAAGATGAACGCATTTATATAATAAAAATGTTTTTTGGAAACATCACTCCATACAAGAATCGTATAGAAAAAATCAAGATATTTTTTGAGCATTCGAACATGCAGGAGATTTATGTCGTTGTTCAAAAATTTGAGGAAACTGGCTCTCTGCCCACGAAAGTCACATCCCGGAAGACGAAAAGTTCAGTAAAAATACTGCACGGAATTTTAATATATTTCTTCATCTCTAATCACTTTTTTTGTTTTACTATTTAAATTTATTTATTCTTCATTAATAATATACAATAATAAACTTTTCAGTAAACTTTGGCATCAATAATATCTCTATCGCGAAAGTATTAGTGTCTCTTCAAAGACTGGGATAAATAGTTTTAAGATTTATATTATTGGAAAAATGTATTAAAATATGAACAAATATATTAGTATCGTTTAGTATTGTTTGATTATTAATGATTTTAGTGCTCATTTTTTGTCTATTTTTTAATCAATCTTTATATACATCTTCCTTGATCTATCAGAGCATTTCTTTCCAAATAATGTTTTCATAAAGATCAAAATATCATTATTATACAAATATTGGAATTTTAACTCTTTTTTCCATAAGTAAATTCGATTTCTTCCCATTTCTCTCTTCGTAGATATTTTTCATTAACCGACAATTATTAACCTTACATTCTCTTAAATGTTATTATTAACGTTATCTTATTATTTTTCTTCATAAAATTCTATTTTTTATTAATACTTTATTTGATTAAAATATTTATCACTGTTATCACAATCTGGTCTAAATCCCCAAGATATTGTATAAATTTATGTATATATTAGTCCTAAAATGATAGTATTATACAGGGTGCGGCAAAAGTCACTTTACAACTTTTAATGATTATAACTTTTATTCTTTTCAATTTTTTCACGTTTTTATTTTTTCATTTTTCTTTGTTAGAATAGGAGTTAGTATTATTTAAAATAAAGATAATGTAG
>JBBMKC010241712.1:0-10847 GCA_037834085.1 Bipalium vagum
ATTATCATTATTATTATTATTATTATTACAGCTCAACAGAATTAAATTCAGTTTGGTTAAAATTTATTTGAAAATCAACAAAATAAATAAAAAAAATTTAATTATCAAGAAACAAAAATTTTTACATCAATGGTTCTTTGATGCTACATTTGGCATGACCTCCACGATACTGTAAATTGATTTCAATATGTAGGTAGCAACTCAACCTTGATTAAGTCCATAGAGTATTAAGAATAATTCAATTATCAATTTCGATAGTTTTAATTAATTATAATTAAAAAATTATAATAAATTAAAAATATTTTCATTACAATTTTCATGAATATTAAATTTAAATTACTAAAACCTTTTTAAACCTTAAATATATAAAATACTTGATAGTGAAATAATCTTAATAGGGCATTCAAACTATAAATTTATATTTTTAATTGAGTGAAACTTTTAAAATAATATTGAACAATTTTCAAATTAAATTCCCTTTCTTAATTTAAAATGAAAACTTTGTTTAAATATTCAGAATTATAAATTGAAAAAATACGAATTACTAAATCAATTAAATATTCATGGTTAACAATCAAAGAAAGGTCATTTGCATTCCTGCCAAAAACTATATGAATGAGCTTCATAAGCTTGTTAAAACGGCCAATTTGAGAATTCTTTTTTGCAGCAATATTTTGTAAGCCGCCGGAGATTAAAAGTTTTCCATTGATATTTTCCGTTAAGGACTAATGACACTATAAATGATGTCAACAAACAGGTTAATTCAACCGCTGTCAAGTTCATCAACTTCTCAAAATCCATTGAAGACTTGTCTTTGTCTGAAATATATGACATCTGCATCATTAAGGATTACGAGGCCCACTTTCATTTTATCCCCGTTCTTGTTGAGCACGTTCAGAATAGTGGAATAGTTTTATTGATATCAAACGAATTCGATGGCAACCAGTTTCAAATGGTAAAATTTCTTTAATTGGCAACGTAAATAACATTTCCAAATCCATCTTTTACAGTCGACGTTTAGCAAGCGATTCTTCAACGTTCTCCAAGAAGCCGAACTTGAATTTGGTCTTACCGATATCGCCAAGAAGTCCTCAAAGAATTTAATCGATAATTCTCCGGTATACCTATTGTCTATTCGATTCAATGAACCTATCTTTGTTTAACACAGAGCACCGTTTGTGAACAACCAGACGTTTTGGACAAGCTTGTCAAATCGTTCGAAGAAACCTTTTCTTCTGTGACATCGTCTTCACCATTTGCCAATTCTGTCGTCATTGTGGAAGGACTGAGTGGACGAGGAAAGTCGACAACCGTCTGCTCAGGAATCGCTTCGGCACTGCATTTTGGCCTGGCCGACGTTTACGTGTACGGACCGGACGATGTTGATCTGAAAGCGTGCTCGGACCGAGTTCGACAATTATTGATTTCTTCTTTCGAATATCCGGTATTGATTTGTTTCAATTTGATTATCGACTTTTTGATATCGACTAATTTAATGTTATTTTTATATGTATTGAATTTGTGTTTTTAATAGGTATATATTGATTTTATTGAGTTATCGAGTGATATTGATTTATTGTTTATTGATTTTTTCTTCGGCTAGGAATCATCCACGAGAATCCGTTACGAAACCAAGTACCACGTTCTCGAAATTACAACAGCTTCCGTGACACAGAAAGTTCGTTTCGTCAATTTTCCTCGACACGAGGATTCCTCAGCTTCGAAGAACCAAGCAACCTTGCCCGGCCTCGGCGTCGCTTCCATAGCGTCAACAGGACTGGTATGTGTTCTGGAAGCGGGACGGCTCTCCAGCGAGTCGAAACTGGCGACGCTTCTCTCCTCCGCCAACCCCAAACTGGCCTGGGTGACGGTTTCGACCGGTGGTTTTGGTTCCGTTGGTAGTCATATCTATCGGGACACGAATCGCGTTTTGAGATCGTTCTGTGGAATCGGGGAGACCATTTTCAACGAAGTTGTCGAGGAGACCGTTTCCAAACAGTCCGGAACCCTTGTCAGGGTACATGTCAACAAAGCCGATCGCAGTGAGTTTTGGGAATTTTCTATTGATTTCCTTTCGGAAATTATAAATAATCAATAAAATAATATTAATCGATAATTATTAAAACATAAAGAAATTAATAGAATCATTAATAAAAATAAATTAAATAGGCAACCGTAAAGAATAATAGTCAATAAAAATTTTATCGATAATAATGAAGAATTAAAAAAAATAATAATCATTAATAAAAATAAATATTAAATTTTAAAAAAAAATCAATAGAAAAATAATGTTTATCATAGTAAACTAATTTGCGATCGATATACCAAAAATTATTGAAATTATAATAATTTTTTATATTATTAAATTAAATAAATATTTAAATATAATTGGTTTATTAAGATGCATAATTTATAATCATTATCGATTATAATTATTTCTACTTAGATGTTATTGATTTCTAAGTTGAATTTAATTTGTCTCTTTAAAAATTATCTTATTTTTATATACAGAAAAATTCACGTCGGTTCACGTGAGCCATTCGAAGGACTCCGAAACGAAAGACGAGCTGGAGAGGAGAGTCAACCAGATCTTCTGTTTGCAAAGGAAGATCGATGAAAAGTTTGATAAGTCAAGCGCCACCAACTTCTTTCCGGAACCAAACCACTGCGACCTGATGCTCGTTGCCAAGGACACACTTTTCAGCGGTCACCAAGCTGCGGAAATGATGCTGGAAAAGTTCATGGACATTTACACGGCGTTCGATCACAAAGTACGCTGCCTTTTATTTTGTCTTTTGCTCAGCAATCATTATCGATTTTTCCCATTACCATTATTGATTGCTATTATGACGTCATTGATTCCATTGTAGCGATCCAGCTCGTTCCTGGAACAGCTCGTCAACGATTCCAATCAGCACCTGTTCTGTCTGCAGCAGCCCAAAAAGTCCAATAACTTTGTCCCGGAAATTTTGTGCCTGGCGCACGTTGTCATAGAGACCAGGACGAGAAGTTCTAAGAAGAAGAAGAACCAGGAAATCGAGACTCAGTCCTCTGTAAAAATTTTTTATTGATTATTTTTTTTAAAAAATTATTGATTATTCGTTTTAACAATTATCGATTATTGATTTTTTTTATTGATAATTTGTTTTTGCGGCGATCAGTTGAAAAAAATTTTCATCGGTCAAACCTGCGTCCGCGTCGTCCGGCTGGTAACGCGAGCCAAGTTCCAAAAGCTCGGGTATGGACGTCACATGTTGAAAATGTTGCGGAAATACTTTTCAATCGATAATGCCATCGACTCGGGGTTGATGGAGAAAAGTTCATCAAAAAAGGCGAAAAGGCCGTCGAAAAACGAAACTGTCAACGTTCACACAAGCTTGATCCGATCAGAAATCGAAGACTTGCCACCGCTTTTGGTCAACGTGAACGATGCTCGATCGACCGTGTCCCCATATGGTCGCGTGTCGTACATGTCCGTTACATTTCCGGCGTCCAGTTCAGACGTGATGTGCTTCTGGAGGAAGTGTCAGTTCCTGCCTGTCGAAATCGAACCGATTTCAACCAATCGGATGATGATCACGATGATCGTCGGCTGTCAGTCTTCACAGTCCTCGTCGGAATCGTGCGTTGTTGGTCATCACAACGTGGAGCAATTGGCAGAGAAGGCCTACGCGGAGTTTTGTGAAAACATTGGTTCTACTCTGCTGCACAATTTGAGGGACGTCCACGTTTCGTTGGCCCACGAAATTCTGTTTCACCAACGAAAAGACAACATGACCAGTTTCCGAGGTGATATTCTCCTCATCTGTTACTCACCTTGACCTTTGTTTTTGTTGCTTTAGATTGCACATTGGACGACATAGCGCGTTGCTTCGACAATCGTCAGCTGAAAAAGCTCGACTCCTTCGTTCAGAATGTCCACTCGTTCGAGTCCGTTCAGGAATTGTTCTTCCACATTGCCGCGCTATATTTCGGTCGGCGCATTTCCGATTTGCATCTGGCTAAATATCAGGAGGTTGTGCTCGTTGTCCATTGATTGGTCTAGTTAGTATAATTTTGTTCAGCTGACACTGGTGGGTTTCGGATTCCAGCTCAAAACAGCGAAGCAGTTGGCCGAGGAACTGATTGCAGCAGAACGCACGAATCACAGTTCAGACGCATTCGGCTTGAGAAAGGACGTGCTGAAGAAAATGCCTTTGTTACTCAGTCACATTCGAGAGTGCGGCCGTGTTTTCCTCAATTATGTCACGAAGATTATCGATGAGCACGACAAAAGCTCAGAATGTCCCGAGAAAAAACGAAGACTTGTTTAATATTTTCAATAAAGATTTCTTCTGTCGATCTTTTTTTGATAGTTTTACTGATAAAAATATTATTGGTCTGCAAAGACCTCTCAGGGTCCGTTCATATCAAGGACCATGTATCTGTGAAGGAGGAAGGGATGGGTGAAATGAATGGGAAAAGAATTCTAACAGTCGATAGAGCTAAGTGTTCTTTTTCAATTTTTTTCCATTTTAAAGCTACAAAGTTTTGATTATAAAACAAAATTGAAAAAAATGATAAATAGAAAACAGGTTAATATATGAACTAAGTGCCTGAAAATTTGAAGGTCACCTATTGTTTATATAAAGTAAATGTAATAAGTTTGGAAATTTAATTTTCTAATTTTTTTAGATTTAGAGAACGAAATACGGTCCCCTTTAGGGCCACATTTCATGATTGTTGATAATAAAAAAGTAATATGTTCATCAGAAGAGAATCTCGACTAAATTACGAAATGACTAAATTACTCAGTAAATCTCTATATATCAATTGACAATTGGGAACAAAATTTTGATATCGATATTTCCGTCTTAATGGCGAAAAAAATTCCAATTTTAAATTGCCCATGATTTTCAGCTGAAACTGAGATATTATCTTTTCTTTACCGTTTCAGTTGATCTGTGAAACTTGCCAATTGTTCTTAAATATTTCCAGAACATCAGAGACGAGATCCAAAAGAAAGCCGGGAATAATATTTTTTATTGCGATAGCAATTGCTTAGGATTGAACTCTAACTCCAATAATTGGGACGTATGAGAATGCGGAAAACCGATTGAAACGTTTGTCAAAGTCGAAGTTCTGCCTGATTGTGTCTCATTGGAATTCCGATATACTCACAACGGAAAACAGTCATCGACTATTAATCTATTAATGGGATCCCGTGTTGCCCATTGATTCCGTTCTGCCAGAATTTTAGAGAAAAGTATTTTATACATAACTTTGGAGGAAACCATGTCTATGAGCAGTTTTATATGGTCGTACTATCATTTAAAAGACAAATTGTTAATGAAAAAAAGTCTTGAACTCTCTATTTACATTCAATTGTGATTATTTGGAATGATCCAAATCTTTCGTAGATCGATTTCAAATTAATCCAGTTAAACATGCGCCTAATAATAGAGGTCTAGTAGCATTTATAATCTGTACATCTCCATAAATCTTTATTCATTTTGGATTTTAGAGTTTTTGCACAAAATAAACAAATTTTTTATGGATTTGTTTAAAAATATTTCGGTCCAACCAAAAATTTTTATACACTGGCTTTCATCGACAAAAAATTATCTTCAGCTCATATATAGATGGAAATATATAAATTGTCTTACTTTAACTACCTTTTTCATTTAACAATACCATAATTACTGTATTATTTAAGTATTTTTAAATTAAATTTAAAATTTAAAAATGTTTGTTACTGGATTTAAATAGTTAACTTAAACAATTTTTTTTTCAGGCACCTCAACTATAATAAATCCTGAGCTAATTCAAGGTCGTTACTAATGGTTGCTTAACTATTAATTGTGTGTACGTTAACATATTAGACAAATAAATTAAATTAAATTGATAAAACAAACTGAGGCCCGAGGTGATGCAATTCAGAAAAAACATGCCGAAGAATTTATTAAAAGAAATCAAAGGGTTTCGAAAAAAATTTTTGAATCAGAAAAATCGAAAAAATCTCTGTGAAATTAGTTCATTGGATCAAACAAGCTTTCGCACCAGTTAGATTATCTCTCAGGACTGCAGTTGCGTTGTTCTTTGATAGTTTCGGAATCACATCGGTTTCGTCGACATGTTCTTGCTCGTAGGTCGTCGTGGGTTTCATCACGATTTCTAAAACAAAGATTTCGGTTAAAGTTTTCGTATTAATCACATTTCCAGTGTCAGACCCTGTTCAAAGCTCCATATTGTATTACGCCGAGTCAGATTACACGGAAAGGTTTTGGCCGTTCTCAACTGAAGATCCTGAACATTTCTGCTGTTTTCTTCTTTGAGCCACATCTTCGTTATTTCACGGAAGGAGTCCGAATAAATCTCATCGCCTTTTGATTTAATGTCAACCAGGAGAGTCTTGTCCAAATCATTGAGAGCACTCAACATCGATTCCGAAGTAGGAGCATCTTTTTCCATAGGCTTACGCCTTGGATGATGTTCTGCGTGCTGATCACACATCCACAACTCCGTTGCACTGGGAAGGCGATACCTGGGTTGATATTTGGGAAATTAATACAAATTTACGTCAGAAAAGGTTTTTCTCCCATTTCACAGAAACCGGAACAGTGAAAGTTACATTCAATCAAATGTTTTAATGTTTTACGTTCGAATGTGTCACAAAAGTCGGTACATTTAAATATTTACATTTCTCTGTGCTTTGACAATATCAACAGGAGAAAATGTCTAAGTAAAGCTTCGTCCTCGGAAAAGAGTTCCAAAATGTCTCCAGCTGATTACAAGTCTTTCATCTCTAGGCAATTAATTACAATGCTTTCCGAAGTAGAACGAAGGTTGAGTTGGAAGGGGTCTGTGTACAACTATCCTTTTGGAAAGGTGTGGTCTTAATTTATTGATTTTCTTCATCAATACAATTTTATTTAATATATTTATTATTATTATTATCATTATTATTAATATTAATATTATTATTATTATTATTATTATTATTATTAATATTAATATTATTATTATTATTATTATTATTATTATTAATATTATTATTATTATTAATGACTATTATTATTATTGCACTTGTGATACACAAAGAGCACGAGCTTTATTAGAAACCTGAGTATTGTTGGTTATATTAATTCTTTATTGCAAATTGCGTGGGGTGTATTGGTCGCGGTGCACTGATAATTCTATTTATAATTTGATGAACATTATTTTGTGTCGGGATTTAACAACGTTCCTGGTTGGCCTGTGTTTGTTTTGAAGAGTTATCGGGATAGGAACAGAATACAGCAGTAACGGAGTTCGATTTTGCCGGTTTGGTTAATACGAATATCAGATTCAAGAATAAAATAATAGGTCGTTAGCGGTCTCAGGGCCCCATGGTTTAAGAGGAAAGTTTCAGGAGTAGTAGAAAATGGATATCAAAGTTTCGTCAGAGAAATTGGTACAGATCGAACATTAAATGATGAGAATATGGAACAATAAATGGAACAATTGATATCACAATAACGAAAAAATAGCTCAACCACCTCTTTAAGGAACACTGTGACGCATCTTGAATCTTCACATAATATTTGATCATTTTTGAATAAGACTCCTTGAAAGACATCCTGGAAGACTTTGCAATCTGCAACGTTTAGAGACCTTTAAATTTACCAAAAGAAGAGAGAGAGGGTCTTACATCATTTATCCGGGAAATAAGTCTTTGACCGCCAGCATTATTTTGGTCCAGGCAAGACAAGACTGTATTGAGAGATTTGTGTTGCAAAATCTCGTAGACTACATTCAGGTAGACAGCACCCTCATCAACAATGGTTTCTAAATCTGATCCGGTCACTTTGTAATTTTCGTCGGCAACGTGCCAGTATCCCGCGTTTTCGCAAATCGCCTTTATGTAAAAATCTTCTTGCAGATAGCCAAAGTCAATTGGTTCTTCAAACGATTTCGGCGATGACGAACCTTTATCTTGGTTAACAAAACTTAAAGACTCTTAAACAAGACTCTTAAAGCAGTTAACTCTTTAAACAATGCAAGTTTGGTGCGCTTTGCACGGCACTTCGTTTAAACAAATATTTTTAATAAAAATGTATTCAGCTTTTAACGGGGTCTCCCACCTTTTTTATGTTGCGAGATTTGAAATGTATATTACACCCTCCATTTCCAAAATAACCGAACTTTTTAAAAAAAGTACTACAAGCGCCATTTATTATAGCATTATACCCCTAGATAACGTGGTCATTCATTGGCAACCGATAAAAATTTCATGACATTAGGAGATGAACAACGTGAGTAATCGCTACGTTTTTGTTAGTCTGCTTAATGTTTCGGTTAGAAAATCAATTTCAAACAAAGAGCTACAATTAACTTCTGTGTTAAACTTGGTAAATCTTTTACCGAAACACATCAAACGCTACAATCTGCGTACGGTGATGAATGTCTATCTCGTACGCAAGTATACGAGTGGTTCAAGAGATTCAAATCGGGTAGGGAGACCATGAATGACGACGAAAGACCAGGCCGTCCAAAAATTGGATTATCGGAAGAGAACATTGAAAAAATGCGTGAATTTATCAAAAATAATAAAAAATCATCGATGAAATTGATTGAAATGGAGATAGGTATTTCTCAAACAACTGCACACCGCATTTTTACCGAGGTATTTTGTTTTCGTAAGGTTAATTCGCGGTTTGTTCCACAAAAACTCACCGAAGACCAAAAAATGGCTCGAATTGATCATAGCAAAGACATCATTAAAAGTGCTCGGAAGGACCCAAACGTCTTGAAAACGATTTTTACCGGTGATGAGACGTGGTGTTTTAGGTATGAACTCGAAACAAAGCGGCAGAGTGCTGAATGGAGATCTCCGGAGTGAAGGTTATACTGACTTGCTTTTACGATTCCAAAGAAATTATCCACAAAGAGTTTGTTCCACCCGGCCAATCAATCACAGGAGACTTTTACTTAGATGTCATGAAGCGATTGCTGGCAAGAATTCGTCGTGTTCGGCCAGAATATCGAGAAAACGGCAGTTGGACGATAATGCACCATCACATCGTTCAAGAGTTGTGACTGAATTTTTGGTCCAAAATCAGATTTTTGCTTTGCAACATTCACCCTATTCACCTGATCTCGCTCCGTGCGACTACTATTTGTTCCCCAAGCTTCATTTGATGATCAAAGGAAAGCTTCACGAGTCGGTTGAGGCCATCAAAAGTACGATGACCGATGTACTAAAGACCATTACCAAAAAGGACATAGAGAAGTCGTTTGACAACTTGTTAGTGTGTGCAAATTTGTGTATCGATGTAGAAGGCGATTACATTGATTATTGGTTGCCTTTTTTTTAAAGTTCGGTTATTTTTGGAATGGAGGGTGCATTATTATAATTTATAATTAATATAATATTCTTATACAATGAGCTTTAGTCATTCAATTATAATTTCACAATGTTTTCTAGTCCCAATTTGGTTCCTCACAATTTATTCGACAGGATTTTATAACTTCACATTTTAAATATTGATTTTTAAACTCACACATTTTCAAGTACACTTTTAAACATTATTTGTTTGGGTGTTGCAATATTTGGAATAAAAAAACGCTCTCAAAATAACTGCCTGTCCTAACAATTGGTGAAGCAATTAAATTAATCAAGTTTGCCAAGCAGTCGAAGAATACCCAACAAGATTTGGTGAAGTCGGTATCGAAGGAATTCAAAAATCAGTTCTTGGCAGAACAGCAATTTCTAAAATGTTGAAATGTGCAGGAATAAATTATCTGTTGATAAAGAGATTGAGGCAAGTAAATATATCTGCAGAGAAGAAAACATGTCAACTGAAGGTGAAAATGAAGAGGATGATCTTCGGGATATAAAAATAAATGAAAGAAACATTGACGTAGAACATAAAGAGGAAAAATTCTCCTTTGGAATCATTATATACATGCAGAATATTTGATAAAATGTTTGGAACAACAGTCTGAAGATAATTGGTCAAGAATAATAGGACGTCTTTCAGTTCAAAGAGAACTTGATTTAAGAATAGAGAAAAATAAACAAACAAATCACGTCATTGGACTATTTTAAATATTTTATATTTATCAATAGACACAGACCTATATTGTGCTCAATTAGATCAAATGTTTAAAAATTCAAAGCTGAAATATCAATCGAAAGTGGCTAGTCTTACAGCAAGATAATGCAAAACCGCGTACTGCCAAGAAAGCAATTGAAAAAATTGGATAATGTGAATCTGTTGAACTGTTAAAACATCCAGCATACAGTCCCGATTTTACCCCATCGGATTACCATCTTTTTCAATCAATGGCCATTTATTAACTTGGACGAGATCGAAAAGTCGTACCAAGAGATTTTCAGGTCCAATGACAAGGAATGGCACCAACAAGAGATCCAATGGCACCAATAGCAGATAAATGGCTTAAAACTATTGATTCAAATGGACTTTACTTTGAAACATAGTATAATGTTGTTTTTGTTTTATTTTGTTTTAATAATTTTAAATAATAAACGAAATTACCTATGAGTTATCCTAATAAATATTTATGATTGATCATTACGTAATTGTTAATAAATTATCGATTGTTATATAAATTGAGTTTTTGATTTTATAATTTGACGAATTTTAATTTCACAAACGAAAAAAATTTATTACTTTCCGATCCTTAAAGTCAGAAATTGTAGATGAATGACTGTGGGTTATTAAACTTATAAAATATACTGATGTGCAAATTTAATGACAACAGTTGAAATTAATTATATTTTAAAAAACATGAAATTTTTAATGTAGAAAATTAATGTTTATTAAAAGTAATAAGTAAATAAATAATTTTTAACTTAATCAAAT
>JBBMKC010241723.1:0-10846 GCA_037834085.1 Bipalium vagum
ATCCTTAAACGTCAACTAAGTCCAATAAAACATAATTGTGCTGAAGATTTATAGAATGAGATCCAAAACAAATGGTAACACGTGCCAGAAAATTGTGAACTCAATGCCCAAAGACATGTGACAATATTTGCAAAGGAAGGAAAAGAGGAATTCAGAAGAAATTGTAAATGAAATAAAGAAATTTGATAAAGGAATACTGGTGTCAGAAGAAGTAAGTGTGTCTCTTATAGAGATGCATTAAGAAAAAGAGTCAAAAAAGAGTAAAAAAAAAGCGAGCTTCGGTTATCACAAGCCTGTACAAAAGCGTGTACAAAAATGAAACAAGACAGCAGCCGGAAAGAACAAAATTGGGCACATCAAAAAAGATTGTCCAAATCGAAAAAGAAGAAAATTTTTTGCATGTTGTTCGGAAGACAATATAAGAAGGGATTGTAACAGAGTAAAGTGTAATCGTTGTTATGGAAAGGGCCATCACGAAAAAGACTGATATAGCAGTGAGTCAAGAATAAGAGCTATCAGACAACGATATAATTATGACAGAAATAGAAGAACGGAATATAGAAGAAATAATAGAGGCGTTTGAAACATTAGAAGATAGAGAAAGACTGTATGGAAACGGAGAAAGACAAACAGACTCATACTATGAACACTCAAAAGAACGGGCTCAATCCGAAGTCGAGTTGATCGGAGCCTTAAACTAGACGCAGGAATACGTTTTCGCAAGGAGAGGAATGTAATATATAATGTGAAAAGTGATAGTGAAAATGAAAAAAGTGTCAAGGGAAAAGAGGGAATTGGAAAAGTTGAATAGATTTTTAAAGAAGAATTTTGAGAATGGAGATGAAAAGGAGATAGTAACGCTGAATTATTTTAAAAAACAGAGTATTAAATATAACGTAATGAAAGGAAGGCCAAGTATAACTTTTAATGTACCCGGACACGAAATGGAATGCTTATTGGATACTGGAGCTAGCATAAATGTAATTAGTCGGAATAAATTTCTAGAACTAGGCAATGTAGAAATACAAAGATGCATGCAGACCATTAAGACGGTGAATAATAATGTAATGAATGCGGTAAGAAAGGGAACAGTTGATGTTTATATTTGAGATTCATGGCAGATCCGTGGGATTTTGGATGTACAAAACTGATGAAGCACGAGATCAAAACAACTGGTGAACCAATTAACAAGAAACCTTCCAGGCAGCCAATGCATCTGAAAGAGAAAATCGATGAAGCAATAAAGAATTTATTTGAGAACGGAATAATAAGAAGATGCAGCTCGCCATGGAACACGCCACTAATTTGCGTATGGTAAAAAGAAAGAAAAGATTTCAGATTATGTCTAGACTTTAGAAAGCTGAACCAGGTAACTGAAGGCCAGGCTTTTCCGATGCCAAACATAAAGGATCTACTGGATAGATTGGAAGGAGCTAAATATTTTAGCACGATTGACTTGAGTAATGCATCCTACCAGGTTGAATTGGATTCACAAGAATAGACAGCTTTTTCAACAGAAGAAGGACAATTTTGCTTCACAAGAATGTCTTTTGGCATAGCCACTGCTCCGGGAACTTTTCAAGTTTTTGAAAATTTGAGAAATATGATGGTCTATTTAAATGATATTATGATTCACACAAAGTATATAGAACATTATTAGGCTGTATTAAATGAAGTGCTAAAGAAGATAAAAGAAGCAGGTCTTAGAGTGAATCCGGAGAAATACCATCTACTAAGAACAGAAGTCAAATTTCTAGGACATGTAATTGACAAACACGGAATCAAGACCAACCTAGCGAAAATTGAGGCAATCAGAACCTTCGAGAGGCCAAAATGCGTTACAAATTAAGAAGCTTTATGGGCATTTGTAATTATTATCGGAAATTTATCAATGGGTATGCAAAAAAATCAAGAGTGTCAGAACAATTGTGTGGGAAGAACAATGAAAAATTAATATGGACTAAAGCATGCAGTGTAGCCTTTCAAGAAATGAAAGAGTCGCTAACAAAAACGCCAGTGCTAGCTTTTCCAGATATTAAAAGAACGTTTGTATTAGACACTGACTCCAGTTTTGAAGCGATTGGAGCAGAGTTGTCACAGACAGACGATAATGGAAAAAAGAGAGTGATCGCCTACGGAATATTGCATCACAAGAACTATTAGCAATCTATTACCTCTGACCATTTAAGCATTACTTGTATGGGAAAAAATGTCTAGTCAGAACAGATCACAAAACAATAGAATTCATATTCAATACGACAAAGCCAATAACACCACAATTTCAGACGTGGATGAACTATCTCAACAGTCTAGATATAGAGCTTAAATACAGAAAAGGAATTGAGCACACGAACGCAGACATGTTATCGAGAAAAACTTGCGGTACATGCTCTCAGTGTATGATGATTCGTGAAGAGCCAAAGACAGAAAAAAGGAAAACAAGACAATAAATACAGTAAACGAAGATGCAGCTCATAAATGGCAGAATAATGAAAATCAGATTAAAGAAGATGTTGAAAAAAGTCATAATGGTCGAAAGAAAGATATGGATTCCAAAAGCAAGGGCCGAATGTTATTTGAAGAGATACAGAGATTTCTAACACATGCTGGGATCGAAAAATTTATTAAGTATACAGCTGATTTGTACAATATGAAAAACATGAGAGACACAGCAACAGAAGTTATAAAACATTATGTAATCTATTGTGTAATATCAGAAGCATAAAGTAGTCACAACAAAAACGAAAGAAGATACGATAAAATTATCAGCGGATGAGCTATTTGAAAAGATAGATATAGAGGATTTACCGATAAAGACATTAGCGGTCCGTTAAAAGAAACTTTTCGAAGGCAACGATTCATACTAGCTATTATAGATCAGTATAGCAGGTACATTTCATTAAATTTTAGAATTGTATATGATAATGATGAGTTAAAAAATGTTAATGGAGAATATATTACTTTTAGAATTCATTTAAAGCAGGTATAGAATTTCATTTACTTATTAATAATAAGTTCTTAAATAATAATTCGGTAAAAATTAAAAATAATTCTAATTTACCAGAAATTTTTAGAATGTTAATTATTGATCCTTCTGGATCTGGTAAAACAATTTTACTATATAATATGTTATTAAAAAAAGATTATATGGATTATAACAATTTGATTATTTTTTCTAAAACTGCTTTTCTTCAAGCAGCATTAAAATATATTAAAGATTGTTTTGATTATGGATTATCTAAAGAAGAATTTTGTCAAATGTTTAAAAATGAAAAAAAAATCTGATGAAAGAAATTACATTTATAAAGTCCGAGAATGATAATGATAATGATAAGTAATAAATTGGACAATTTTTATACCCACATTTGTGTTTATATGATTTAAAATACTCTTCATTACAAATATCAGTTAGGGTAGAGGTTGAAGTTAAAATTATTTTTATTAAAATTTTAAAATTAATTAAAAATGAATAAAGTTGTGATAAAATATCATAAATATGATCGTTGCCTAACTGAAAATTTTAAAGTTTTGAATGTTCAGGTTTGGTGATGATCGCATTTATAATTTTTATCACTACTGGATTTAAAACGGTTAAAGAAATAACTTTTTTTTTGAGATTTCATAAATTTATTATAGTATACATAGAGACTTTAAAGTTCAGAGTGAAAAAATTGAAGGAACACAAAAATATTTATGGTTTTGTCTTATTATGTGACAAAATTTCGAGAATAAAGATTCGGTACAAGTTCCAAACTCGAGTATTACAGTTGAAGGATACCCCTATCAACAGACCAAGACCTGAGTTCAAGGCAACGAATATTGTGTTGACAGTGTTCCATTTCAGAAGAGTGCTCAATTGCATCATACCCAGTGTTAGGCCAGACAAAAGCGCTAGTTTGATGGAAAATAGTAGGAGGATTTTGGTGTTACTATTCATTGAAGACGAATTTGTTAGGTTTCCTCTACCGAGTAAGGACCTGTCAAAATATTCATTTACTGTTTCCTTTAATAATCATAATAATAATAATAAAAAAATAAGTCAAAATCTTTAAAGAAATTAAAAACAAAGTCAGGTAAAAAAGTTCAAAAATTACCTGGAGATTCCAACGATGGACCACACCAAACAAGCGAGAGAGATTACCGAGGTTCCGACCGCCGGTCCGGTGATTCCGAACAAAATTGAGAACGTGCCCTTCAGCCAACACTTTGGAATACGACTGTAGGTGACTGGCACCCATTTTAGACATGTGTATCCACAAGCCAAATTGATGATGCCCGGTAAACAAAAGAGAACGGAGTAAACACACACTACTACGAAGTACAGAACAAATTGGCGACACACACTTCTGGTGTTCCTCTTCAAATTGTTTGAACCGAAAGTTTTAGCCGAGTCCACAGCAATGAGAACCATCCACCCAAGCCAAGAGAGTAGAGAAAAGTGCGTTACGACGATAATGAAATTACAGACCCAGCCCAAATCGTTGCTCAGTACGATGACCAGGAAGCCGCAGTAAGTGAGCAAAAGGAAGACGGACATGGTGAGAACCATTAGACCGGGTAGATTCCTCAGAGAAGGATGCAGCGAGTAGGTTACAATGGTGAACATCAATCCGAGAATAGACAGAGGAATGAGAACAACATTGAAGTAAAACTCGACGGACGAAGATCGGTCAGACACGGTTTTTCTCAGGAAAATTCTTCTTTCACCTGCGCAAATTCTTCGGAGAGCGTAGACTGATTCGAAAATGATAAACTTGGACTTAATGGACTCTTTTTTTTCCCAGGCACTGGCATCTTTTATCTCGGTGATTATGGAATAAAAAATCCCTTGACAATGGAGCGGTGACGATTTGTTGAGGTAAGGATTTTTAAGCGATTCGGACTTTATTTTCTCTGAGTGTATGTATTGATCAATATTCAATTCAGAAATGTTCAACAGATTGAAGAATGGTGAAAAGGCACCAAAGTTACTCTCAGTCACAAAATGTAGAACGTCAAGGATATTCGTCATGAAAAATATCTCAAAGCTGTGTGAGCTGGCGAATTTAACGAAATTTTGAAACAGTTTCTTCATGTTCGGAGATGTGTCGTTGGTGATAATAAAAATATTCACAAACACCAGTTTAACCAAGATAAAACTTTCTCCAGGAGTCTTCAAAAGTTGGAATTCCGAATTGGAAATGTTTACCAAAGTTGCCTAGAAATATTTCTGAACTTCATTTGAAATAAAAAATATATCCCATAAAGGAAGTGATCGAATCGCAATTATTTTACCGAGCAACGTTAACCTCGTGCACGGATTTTCATCGATCGGTATTAAATCTGCCCTTGGTCTAATGCAATTCTCCATTTCACACATCTCCACGTCTTCATATATTTCGACCGCAGTCGTGCACGAGTTCAACCTTTTCTTCTCTGCCAAAGTGTATGTCCTTGATAACCCTCCTTCTTGGTTCGGATCGAAGAAATAACCGAAAGAAGGTTTGTCTACAATAGGCTGTTCTTCAACCGTCACTTCATTTTTCAAATTGATCTCATCGAATCGATTGATCAAGGGACAAACCGTCATTTTCGGATTGCTTTCATTAAAATTGATGAATGTCCTGTCACAATCGACCTGGTTGTTCACCATTGATGGAAACTGTGCTCGGATTCTTTCATTGACTAGAGTTAAATCTTTAAAAATACATTCTTCTTTTGTGATGATTTGAGCTGTCAAAATATCTGAATTATTTTTTCGTGACATTGTCGTCCCATCACAAAATCTATTGGGACTGACCCCAATCAAATTTTTAGAAGAATGTTTGTTATTGCAAAACGCTGTTGGGAAATCCATGAAATAAATCAGCCGAGTTTGGTGGAACATAATTTCATAATTTTCCATTTTCTCATAATCAATCCGTTCCCTACACCCTCTCCACGCGATTATATTTTGAATCGTAAAATTTAATTGATTAACAAATCTTGAAAAATATTTGAGACAGATCGGCTGGAGATGAGCGAGGTCGTCGTCGAAAGGAATATTTGTGATCAAAACCGGTCTCAGTCTGTCGAAACAGCAATTCTTCGACAGCCGACAGTTTGGCTTCCTCGGACACTTTTCGGCAACTCCCAAAAATTGTTCATTGGTCACTTTGAAGTGGACTGAATTAAAAATATTTTTCCTCATCAAAATTTCATCGGGTAAAAAATGGAAATCGAAGTTTATTTATCAAAGCAAAACATAAAATCTTTTTTTTATTTCAATCAATATTTCCACAAAAATTTTTCAGTTTCATTTAAAAATCGAAACTTAAATAAATTTTTTGAGCAAAGGTAATGTCATTTTTTTATTATTAACCAAGCAAGGCTGTAGGACTCACATGGTTACTTTCTCCAATAATCCTTGGATAAATCGAACGATATTCAATGACGCTAAAATTTATTTAGTCTCGATCTAAAAGTACAAATCTTTGGAAAAAGTCTGGAAAAAGAAATTAAAATGAATTTGAAATCGATTGGAAAAGTTTATTGATTGTCTAAAAGGAAATTAAACAGAAATTTATATAATCCGAAGAAATCGATTTATATTGATAATATTTAAATTCTACTTTAATTTTAACATTTATAGATTTAATTAAAATCAATAAAATTTAATTAAAAATATATCTGACGTGAAATCACAAAAACGTCAATACTAATCATGCAATGTCTCACGAACAAATACGAGGAAGTCAACGCTCTTCCGAAATTGTAATGTCACCTTTGAATATATAAATGGAAAAGATGAAGACCGAAGATTGTGTAGAGAGATTGTGGTGGAAGATAAAGTAAATGATAAACAATTTTAGATCCATTTGACATTGGTTCACAAACTTTCACAATAGAAAGACCGCGTTGCTCTGAAACCAAGGGACCACTGAGCGGCAGACAGACATCTTCACAGATTTTTGATGCCTTGCCTCAAGATTTCAAAGGAAGGAGAAAAAGGTTCAGAGTGAATTTAAAGAAAAAGGATAATGGAGAATTCAAATTTTAAAGTGATTTAAAAAGGAAATAAATTAAATTGATTTTTCTCCTTGACCGCATTAATCTTTTCGCTCTTAAAAGTGGTTAAATCTCCATTTTCAAGTCTTCCTTTGCTTCAATTTCTTCAGTAATCCAACCAATTCGGCCCCAACTCGTCAGGTGAATGTTGAGTTTCCTGAAATGGGACAGCGGGTTCTACTGCCAATCGAAGTGTTTGGATTGTTTTTATTTATCCTTTTTTATTTGGCTGGTTCACCCTTTAGAATCATGTGAATAAATTTACACAAAAGCGGAACAGAGTTTTGAGGTAAAGAAAGTCTTTATTTATTAATTAAAAAGTATTACCCAAAATTTTCATTATTTCCGCGTATTTGCAACTGAGACCCGCGACGTGACCTTGATTTACTAAGAAATATCAACGATAATTATGATAAGAAAGTAACAGTAACCGTTACGCGTTACGATCCACAAAAAGACCACGGCAACTTTGAAAATCATTTTTCTCTCAGAAATTATTATCAAAATAATATTTTAATAAAATGAGAATTATTGGAGCTGGTCACTGTTTTTATAATTGCTTTCATATTATTTTCAGCCAATCCAATTTGGTCGTTTTGTTATTATTATTACGATTGGTGCTCGGAAATATTAAAAATGATAATATAAAAAAGAATAATATAATAATAATAATAATAATAATAATAATAATAATTTACTGACAAGTGCAATGTATCAAAGAGAGAAAGTGCTCTTAAAGTTCCTCTTAATTCTAATATTCTTTAATGATTTATTGATTCGTTGTTTCATATTGATTCAGCTTTACCTGAAGATCCCATTTACCCAACCAACTGTTAAAAATCGATCCATCCAGTCATCCATGAATTCTGACTTGAATCATAATTAACAAGCAAATGTTGAACACCTCAAAACACAGAGGATTCTTACTTTTTCCAATTACCAATAAGTCTCTCTTCTCACCTTCCATATTAGCAAAACCAAGAAAGGTCACTCTGCCTTTTACAGTTTTGAATCATTTATTACTTTTATTTCTAAATAAACATGCTTGTTCTGCATGCACGAAAATTGAGTTCCGTTTCATCTGTGTGATAAATATCCTTAGTTGCATAATTCTTGGCCATTCTCTCCTTATCCAATCATTGGCCGCACGAAAATCAGCATTTTTACCGTCATCATTCATGCGCTTGTACACGACGTTTTCTCGATTTTTCCACCTGCCCGAACTTTTTTGCAAATTCCTGTTCCTTTGTTCCAGGATAGGCCGTTAATCGCAGCGTGTTTTCCAGGAACATTTCTGAACCAAATTTTAAAACATGATTCAACTTTTTCAACATTCTCACGGGTCCTCAAATTCGGCAATTGACTTAACATACAAAGTTTTCTTACAAATTGAATCCGACAGAACTTAATGCTTGGAATTCATTTGTTCAAATGGTTCATAATGTTTTAGGAAACCGAAAGTCAGATCATCACAACAATTTAGTCAGGGATGTGATCCAAGATTGTCAAGTCCGAGGATGTCGAATGAGGATAAAAATGTAATTTTTCAACTCACACCTGGATTATTTTCCTGGCAACGTTGGACCATATAGCGAGGAGCATGGTGAACGATTCCACTAGGACATAGTCATTATAGAGAAGGGATATCAGGGCAGATGGAATGTCAGCTCGATTGCAGACTACTGTTGGTTTCTAAAGCGGAACAATGCCACTATTCATAGCAGAAAAGCTCATAGGAAAACGTGTTATTGTAAAACAGCTGTTTTGTTTTAATTAAGTGTTTTTCTTAGTATTCTTTAAAAGACAATACTTTTTCAGTATGTATTCAGCACGGTTTGGTATGACGACCACCCTAATACTGTCCTTATCATATTATCTAATTACGCTTAAACAACTTATCGTAATCGACAGTTGATATAATAATGTGTTCATCAAATCACTGTTCAGATATGTTACGAATTCTAACAATAGTAAATAGTAAATTTACTCCTGAAATAAAAAAACTTTCTGGTTCAAAAATGAAAATTTGATTTTATCAACTCTGAAAGGCATTATTCACCATGATGGATGTAGTAAACATAACGCAGCATCATCATTATTGTTGAAATGATGAATCGAGAAAACTGCAGGAAGAAAACTTAATCTAATCTACATCTATGCTTCTTTGAATTAACCCACTCATTTGGATCAGTACCACACTCGTTATTATAGTTAACCCTTGAAAAGATGGGCCTGCAATACAGAACAATTAGTTGGATCCAATTTCTATAACCAGAGGTGTCAAACAAGGATGTCCATTGTACATGAAAATTTTTTGTCTGGCTATCGATTTTGAAGTTCGTGAGATCGACCAAAGAAACTGTGAATATGATCTGCATGGAATGAACATCACTGGCATACACAGATGATATCGTTCTAATTTTTAATAACTTTGATAAGTTAAAAGAAACCTTAGTAAAAGTTGAAGAACTAGCAGAATGGGCTGGGTTAAATTTTAGACCGAACAAATGTGGCTACTATTATCACGACCTAAGACCACAGAATCTACTGAACATTGGAGCCGAAAAAATTTCAACAATTGCAGAAACAGGCTCATATGATTATTTGGGAATACCCTTCGGTAAAAAGATCAATCAAAATATTGTTGAATTATTTGTGAAGAATGTCAAGAATTTTGAAATAATTTGCAAACGTTTCTTAAAGGAATCTGATTCCGGAGCAGAGTTGGATCAAGATTTCTAGATCACTTCTGTTCTAGATCACTTCTACTTGGGCACAATGTTCTCTCGGCTTCAATAATTTGATCATATGCTTTTTTCTGATTCGTTCTAAACGTGTCCCTGATTGAATAATTTGGGTGCTGATGATTTTGGACAATTGATATTGTTGACCGGATTTTTGGTTGCTTATCTTTATTAACAAAATTATTGCTAAGTTCAATAGCTTCACCCGGGTTCATTGAGCCAGTAATCATATGAAATTTGATGAGTATTAAGAGTTCATCATTTGGATTTTTGCATTTTTATGATCAACCAAATACTTTGATTTACCATATCCAGGTTTGGATGAGCCAGTTTTCGGTGATATTATTATGTAGCTATCAGGTGTGATTGTAAAAGACGATGCTTTGTGAATCTGCACTTTCTATCAATTGTCACTCAATATTAATTCTTCATCTGGTATTTTTGGCTTTTTTCTGTCGTACGATTTGTTGGTTTTCGCCGCGTTCTGTATATTGTCAGTGCAATGATGTTTCTTATCCTCCTTATTTCCGGCTTTTTAAATTTGATTTTATCACGACTGCTTGCATAATCATGTGCTTATTGGCATACATAAACTCCGCAGTCAGAAGAATTTGTTTGTAGCGGATGTGTTTCTGAATGGTCAAATCTACATATCCTGGTGTATTAAAGAGATTATTGATTCTGTTGATAAGTTGGTTGAGTATTTCATGAATCGCCTCTTGTTTATCCGTGTTTGGTAATGGTAATTTATTGCTGTTCATGGTAAAGTTTTTGCTTTTACAATTATTTCCTTCTTTGAGAGATGATTGAGAATATGCAGTATGTATCACCCTTAAGTTTGCCCAGTCTTTAGGCACTCAAGTTCCTCGCTTGATATCTTTAGCAGTGATGCATTAAGTATTAAAGGAGGGGAAAGGTTTGACATAGAAACAAAAGAGAGACTATAAGGAGTGATTCGAAGAATTAGTTTGTTTGAATTTTTTAAAATAAGGACCTCAAGCCATAATTAACAATTATTAAATGTTTTTAATTTAAGTTTTTAAAAATTATAATGTTATGTTTTTTTAAATTTTTAA
>JBBMKC010241733.1:0-21145 GCA_037834085.1 Bipalium vagum
ATGATTTGGCTCCACCACATAAGGCCAAAACCACCCAGGATTTCTTAAAAAATAAAAATATTGATGTCTTACCCTGGTCAGGCAATTCTCCTGAGCTAAATACCATCGAAAATGTCTGGGGTATCATCAAAAGAAAAGTTACAACAATGGCGCACAATATCACGAATATCACAATATCGTAGACCAGTATTTTTAATTGGAAATTTCAATTCCCTTTTTGGATCATTAATCATATATCGGTCTCTCCTTGCGGACTCTGATCTAATCTTGGAAATTTATGCTTGCCATGGTCAAGATAAAATCCCTAAAAAAATAATTTGTTGCCTTTTTTCTTTTTAATTAATTGTTGTACTTTTTATTTATCTAAAATTATTATTCTGAGTATTATAATTATTATTACTACTATTCTTATTATTTTGTGCACAATTTCCAAATTCTCATCTGTGAGGAGAGGGTGTTTTGGTTAAACCCAACTAAATAAACCTTCTTAGTTTTTCAAAATTTTTAAAATTTTAAATCCTTTTTCAATTGTTGACCATGTTCCAATTAAAAATCTGTCTTCATCATTATGTGCTCCATCAGATGAGGAGATGGTTAAAGCCATGTGTTGACGTCTGATGACTATTCCCAAACCGTAGCCAGTGGGGACCAGAAGGTGCAGGGGAAAATTTCTTAAAGGAGCATAGTAGGAGAGACAGACAACACAGGGTATTGGTGCAATTGGAGTAAAAAGAAATAACATTTGACAAAATAGATGCAAGACGAGACATGTCTATAAGAATTAATGACCAAAAATATGAATTTTTGTTGGATACGGGAGTGGGGGGAATATTATCAAAACATTTCATTCAATAGACTTTATCTTTGTCGTCTAATACCAGATCGTAAATAATGAAATCATTTGGATCTGATTGAATTTCATCCGTATTATTTGAAAAGTCGTCAGCTGAAAAATAGAAATTTGCTAAATCTTTATTGAGACAATTTATTACACATTCCCCACTCACATTTTCCAAACTTCAATCATCATATTAGCATAGGTTTCTTCCTCACAAATTTTAGTGGATTTCATGTTGTAACGCTTTTTAAATCCTTCAAGCCACCCATTACCAGCTATGAAATCTAATGTATTTATGTGGTTATCTAATTTTAAGGTTGCATGCTTTAATATTAATAAGTCATCGCTGATTATAAAATTTAATCTTCGTTTGGCATTGAACCAGTCAAACAGGATCTTATTAATCTTTTCTGTCTTGACAACTGAAATAAAAAACTGAATAAAAGAAAGGATGTAAAGGTGTTAGCTTCACATTATAATTATCATTGGCACTTGTTACTCTTTCTAAAATATGATTTAAACATTTATTAATATTATTTTCTGCTATATTTTTAGGAAAAATTTTAAATTGATAAACTTTTCCTAAATGTTTTTTATAATAATGGGAATTAAAATAAGTTTTAAGTTAAAATAAGTTTTTATTACCATGTTGGGTTTGCCAAAGGTACATCTCTGTAAATTGTATGACTAATAGTACTTCTAATAATAATAATAACATTTAAATTCTAATGAAATAAAAATAATTTTGTTTTTTTCTAATCTTGACAATGCTAGTTTGTCAAGATTAGATTAAGTCTGCAATTACGGACTGATTTTGAAATTTTCGACTATAAAGAGAATTGATGTTCCCTGATTAGAAAATTGGTCAATGGATGATTAGTCGGCTGGCCAATGTCAAGAAATTTAGCAGAAAGTGAAATTTGTATTCAAAAATTGTTGTTATTAAGAATTTTTATTGTCAGAAGTTTGGAAAATTTTTTTGTCTTCAACTAAATTGATTTCATTATGATGCGACCGAATTCAATGATGCCCAGTTCGGGGTTATCTAAGAACTCATCGACTGCAGGGTTAAGAATTTTTGTCATTTTTCTTCTTTTATAAACTTTCTATAACTAATTAATCATTATTTCACAATTTAAGCAGGTTAAAGATTATTTGATTTGTATTTTTAAACAATTTTTTAATTGAGTTTTTAAGATTTCATCTTTTTACCTCAATATTGTACTTGCACCATTATCTTTGTTAACTTTACTATTTATGATTGCCTCATCTCAGCACCTCTATTTAAACTGATTTATTGATACATGATTTATGTTTAAGTTATTAAATTATGAAACTTATTGTGATTCAATTTTGAGGCCAGCTCTTTAATAACATAAGTGACGGGATCAGTAAAAATCTTGACCTAAAGATTATATAGTATATATACACATACATATTCATTCTTTAATTTTTAAGACTATAATAAAAATCATTTATTTTTAGTAGTAAAAAATTGATATTTATAGGCTTAAACACTTATGATAATTTACGTTTACGAAAATATTAATTGATGCTTTAAAAATTAATTAATGAAAAAAGCTAAACATTTGTCTTTTAGATAAATAATTTTAAATAATCTCGAAAATAAGTTTTTTAAAATTATTTTTTAAAAATTAATTATTGATTTAAAGCATTCAATCCAATTAAATTTCTTTCAAAATGTTTTACCATTTATATCTGAAATTCTAAATACAAAATTAATTTATAGATAAAAATTGAAAGAAATTGAATAAAATCAAATTGAAAACCATTATTAAGAAAAATTTTCAACATTGGTTAAATAAATTCTAAATAAAATATCCGTGTTTTATTAAATTATTTAGTTTCAATTTATATTAACTTTTATAAGCGTTTAGAGGAAGTTGATTATAAAGTATTTAAGTTTTCACAAATTTTAAAATCATTTCCAGAATAATATGACTGATCGAGAAACTAAAGTCTACCGAGCAAAATTGGCCGAACAAGCCGAACGATATGATGGTAACATAAATTTCCACTGGGGTTTGTTAATTGATGTCTATTTCCTCAGAAATGGTGGATGCAATGAGAGATGTCGCAAAAATGACCGGCGAATTGAATATGGAAGAACGTAATTTGTTATCGGTAGCATATAAGAATGTCATTGGAAGTCGGAGGGCATCGTGGCGTATAATGAGTAGTATTGAGCAAAAAGCCGAACAAAAAGACCCGTCACGACTTCCATTGATAAAAGCCTATCGCAGTCAAATCGAGAAGGAGTTGAAAGAAGTCTGCGCTGACATAATATCATTGCTTGATGATCATATGTTGGTTGCAGCTACCGGCGGCGAGGCCAAAGTGTTTTTCTTGAAAATGAAGGGCGACTATTATCGCTATTTGTCTGAGTTCACTGTTGACAACGAACGAAAGGTCGCTGCCGAAAACAGCTTGACCGCGTATAAGGAGGCCACGGCAATCGCCGAGAACGACCTCCAGCCGACCCACCCGATCCGGTTGGGGCTGGCGCTCAACTTCAGCGTGTTCTATTACGAGATTCTCAACAGCGCTGATCGGGCCTGCCAATTGGCCAAAAAGGCCTTTGACGATGCGATCACTGAGCTTGACAATCTGAACGAGGAGAGCTATAAGGACTCGACGCTCATCATGCAGTTGTTACGCGACAATCTGACTCTCTGGACCTCGGACGCCGGTAAGTAAAACGAATTTTTTTCCTACATCGTTGCTTGCGTTTTGTTTCGTTCAAGTTTTGTTCTTTTCTCCTATTATAGACCAGGACGACAAAGTCGGTGACGAGGAGAACAATTGAGTCCGGAAAACCGAGCACGCCGCCCGCTGCTATTCGTCGTCGTCGTAGTGTATTATTATTGATAATAAAATAAATCGAGCACTCTTTAATTAAATTTAGTGTTGATATTAACCATGTTTTTTTCTTTTGTATTTCAAAATTAAAAAAATAAAATTAATCCAATTTGTTGGTTTGTGTGTGCGTTTTCGAGTGCGTGTGCCTGTTTGTATGTGGCTTCTGATATATATTTTCTGTTTTAAAACGACGCTTATCATTATTATAATTTTTAATATATTAAATAAAGTTCGGTTGGAATTATTAAAACGGGCTTCTTGACTTTTTGCGTTTTGTTTATTTCTCGATTTTGATTGGTTGAGGTATTTATAGATTTTTATTTACGTAAACATTGACATTTGACGTGGAATCATTTAAACAAACAGAGTTTCAGTTATTTTCTGCCTTTATTTTATAAAAGAAATATTCCAGAAGGTTATTTTTAGTGTGCTAATTTCTTTAAGTTGGAACGAGGTCATTATTTTTGTTTAAATCGTTCAATTTTATTTATAAATTTGGCGGTGTTTCATAGTGGTTCAATGAATCATTTGAGTTTTTGTGCCAAGATAATAATTGATAACGCTTATGTACTTTTTTCTTATGTCGATGATTATTATGATAATTTTTCAGTTCAGCGATCACTGAAGAGTGATGATTTTTTTGTTTAGTTTATTGACCCTTTTGACATTTCTCGTTAGAATAAGAATTATTATAATATGACGCCAGGTTACATAGTTACTCTGTGTGCATGTTTGTCTGTTTGATTTAATCATTGCCGATAGCTACGTATAAACAATAGAATTTTGTTTGACAAATTCCGGGATTTTTGGTGTTGAGATGTATGTTAAATGGTGATTGTCAGATTTTCTTATAATTGAATTATTTTCAGTCCTTGTTAGATTTGAGAATTCCCAAATAGATTTACGAACATTTTTTTCTCAAGCGTAAATCTAATATTAATTTTATAGTTTATCTTTGAAAAGCAGTGAAGACTATTTAGTCTGATAGTATTTCTCTTTAATGATTAGATTGAGTATTGATTGTTTTTATTTATTTTTTTACTACTATAATAAAAAAAATTTTACTATGAAAACTTATTTAATTTGGTGAACGGAATTCTTAAAATCGAGAGCTCTGAATAAAAATGTTTTTCAAGTCATTATTATAAACATGCCTTTTTCGACTCCCCGAAAATGAGTTTATTTCAACTGTGAAACTAAAATTAATATTGTAATTTTGGTTTCTGATAAGCACGTGACCGAATACATATTATTAACAGTTTTCACTCTGATCTATATTATTTTTCAATACAAAATGCTCAAATTGTGCAGATATCAGTGAAGGAAAAATATAAATGAGAGGTTTTTAACAAAAAAGAATATTGGAAATAAATTCAGTGAATTGTCTAGAAAATAGAGCATTCTTAATTAGTTAATCGATGGTTCATAGATTTGAAATTATTTTATTGATTTTTTTAAATATCGAATCTTATGAGAATTAATATTTAATAACTAACCATAAAAAGTTTAATATCAAAATACCGTTTTATGGCAAAGCAAGAATTTACAAATTCGCAATGTAAGAATGCATTTAGGTCAATAGGGCTATTGATACAAAAGTGATCTAAGTTCGAGTAATTGGTAAGTTGTGCGAATTTTGAATGAAAATATTTTTTTCGAAATATATTTTTATATGATGAAGAAATTACAGAATTTTTTTCTTGCTTAGATGACTTAGATTATGGTTCATTAAAATCTTAACATTTTGTATAAAATTGTTACCGTAGATACTCGAATAAAAGTCGACCTCGTGTATAAGTCGAGGGGGGAAAATGGGAAATTCTATGAAAAACCGTATGACTCTTATATAAGTCGAGGTAAAAATATATATCTGGGTACTTTCCTCTTTCGTACATTTGGAAAATAACAAGGAAAAAATGTCAATCTATTGATACTTTATGCAAAATATTCGTGATAATATTTTTATTTACAAACATGGCATCATAGGTAACATTTATTCAAAACCACAAAATTCGGAATCCGAGTCTGATTGAAGAAGTTGCAATGTGTGCGACGTGCTAAAAAAAGCTGTGAGAAATTTGAAATAAATTTATCATGCGTAGCATTGTGATGCTGAGAAAAACTGGGGAAAAATCGAAACATAAATGATAACCAGTATTCAATTATGAACACAACGTGATACATTGCATAAATACAGCCATTACATTGGTTAAAACTGCTATGACTCTTATATAAGTTGACCCCATTTTTTTCATTAAATTTTATAGAAAAAACCTCGACTTATATTCGAGTATCTATGGTACTACTTAGACCATTAAGGTCCGTTTAAGGTACGTTTTAATCTGACTCCTGTTAATTGGTGTTCGAAATCAGTTCGAACAGCACACAACTGTACTGTTTTTACGAAATAATACTTGAAGGTTAAATGATAAAATCGATGTAAAAGGAAACCAAAAAATTAAAAAGAACTAATTACTTTTAACAAAAATTAAATTTGTTAAGTTCCCAATTTATAAAAAGAACAAATAATAAAAACTGGGGTTTTTACAAAAGTTGGTGATGATTGTCCTTCATGGATTTTTAATTCGAGGCTTTTTATTTTGGGGTTTAAAAATCATCTCGTTCTTAGACTCAGAGGTCCTCGAATAAGAGAAACAATTTAACTCACCGCCCTACTTAGCGTGTGAGTTAAGAGCAAAAAAGAAAACAGAAAAAGGGACAGAAATCAAAAAATTATATTATCCTCAGGTCCTACATGAGTATTTATTTAATGTAGTTTAGGAATAAACTTTGTTTTGACTACAAAACAAGTTTAATGATGAAATATTAATTAATAATATGCGAACTTTGTTTTAATTACAAAACAAGTTTCTTGAATTAGTGTACATATGATTTAAAAAGTTAAAATTAAAATTAAAGATTTACTTAAAAGCATAAAAATAGGAAAAGGTTTGCTATCTGATCTGCGGTTTGACTTTTGAATTTCTCTATTAAGTTCCTTCCTTTATTGTACGTTATAATATAGTTATTTCAAAAATGTTGTAACCGTCCATGAAATGTCAGCAGTTTCAATACCCAAATTCCATTTTCCCTCAATATCTCAAGTCTCCTCCAAATTTCACAAACAACTTACAAAATCTCAGCCCCTTAAATCAATAAGAAAAAGATCGGTAAAAGAAATAATGTAATAAATAAATTAAGATAAAATGTTAAAACTTAAAAGTTGATTGTAGTTAGTTAGAGAACAAAGTTTCCAAGCAAATTCCTTCAATACGCTAATTGAAGGGTTTAATAAAGAAAAACAATAATTAAAATCGAACGCAAGAAAATTACTCGTGATAAGGTAATGTCAATCAATTACCGTAATAAAACCATATGATAATTGAAATGGAATAGCTTAGCATCTGTAGGACCATTACAGGGTCCTGGTTTAATGACGAGTTTTTTCATTTCCTTTTCCTTTCTTAAGGGGTTGCTCGCCATCGACCGAGCTCGATAAAACTTTTGTATGATGATCAACAAAAATACACAATTACCCGATTTTGTACTACTTTCGAATCACTTGTAACACTTTGAAGCCACGTTAAAATCGCTTTATATTTTTAAAAAATTACTGGAAATCACTTTATTATCTTTAAAATAATCATTTTCGTATATCAATCATCTCATAGACCTCATACATTCACCTTACTCTCAAAATCATCTACTCTCCTTTCAATTTCCTCATTTTCCTACAGGGTGTCCCATAAGTCCGCGCGGAAAGTAAACCTAAATATTTCTTAAGCAGATTGAGATATTTAATCATTGCCGAAATTGATGCATCGTCCTCTTCACTTCTTTTTATTCCTGGCTTTCTCTTCTAGTGTCGTCCAGCGAATTGATTCTTTTTCTTCCTCCACATCGATGTTTTTTGATTCATTCTCTGGAGTTGAGAGAATAATTCTTTTCTCTGGTATGGATTCTGACATATTCCGTTGCACTTCTATTTACTGCCTCATCAGAGTGCTGTAGAATCAACAACCAATTTTCATCTGTTGTTTTTCTGGAACTGTTCAAATCGCTGTGTTCTTTTGCCATTGGTTAACCTATCGATTCAGTAATATTTTCCTAACTATTAAATTACCTATGCACCAGTCCTCCGTGCACAGCCCTACTTTCCATATGAACTATTTATCTCCCTGTAGCGCATAGACTTCTTTTCTCTTGGCCATTATACTGTTCGCATAGTATTGATAAAGTAAAAACTCTTTGTATCAAATTGCTGGACATCATTCCAATAAAAAAAAAGAAAGGAAAAGGAAATGAAAAAACAAACAAAAACAAGATTAATACAATGATGAAATAAATATACCTAACAGATAAATGATGACCATATTTTTATGTACAAAATCGCGGCTTATTCTGTCAAAAACTCCTAATTTCCGTGTGCGTTTTATCGATTATCTCTCTCGTTTCTCAAATCGGCCTGTGTCTCCATATGTAATTCCAAAAATTTCAACTCCCTTTTTTCTACTGCTGAACGCTCCCTTTTTTCCTGACATGGTAGCTCATAATACTTTAATTATCATCATTGCTTCAATTCAAGCTTTAACTTTGCTAATACACTTCTAGACACTCTTTCAAATCTACCAACAAATATATTGTACACATCTTCGGTTTACTAAAATCATACGTCACCGATGAGTCTGTTCTGTTTCTATTATTTAAGAACATCCTTATCATTATTAACATCGTTTACATCCAAGAATCATTGTTTTGATTTCTCTCCAGTCTATATCACCTTTCATTTTTCGGTGGCACTCCTTGTCAATCCGCTGACCTTGTTTGTCTACCGCAGTTTGGCTGCATCATTGGCAATTTTTGTAGATTCTCCTCTCGAAGATTTTACCTTTGTCTCTTGGAACTTTACGAATTTATTTTTTGAATAATTTTCTCCAGTTTTCCTTAACGATAATTTCGTTTTTCTTCGATAAAACATTCCGTACCAAATTAAAAAAAAATCATTTTCATTGCCATGGTTACGTTTAAGATAAATAGAAGTAATCAAATGATTAATGATAATTTTCTTGTATTAAAATTTATACAGTGGGACTTCTCAAAAGTGACCACCTCTTAAAAGTGACCTCAAGATTTTGGTGACCACCTCTATTAAATTGATCATATTTAAATTTTGTTAAAGTAAGGCTAAATGTCCAGAATAAACTTTTAAAATAATATCAAGAAAAGGTGACCAGTGAATATTTTTGTTTAAATAATAGTGATAAATAGCATATTTTGAATTTATGATAAAATTTAATTAGAATGGGAAAATTAAATATTAATCAGAAAAAAGAAATACTTGAAAAACTATTGTACAAAAAGTCATTACAAATAAAATTGGCGGCGAAATATGGTATTACCAAGACAGCTATACAGAAAATGTGGTCTGAAAAAGATTTGATTAATTTGCAAAACCGAAGTCGGGGAAAAGGTAAAAGGTTTCATTGGAAAGGTAAAATTTCCAATTTAGAAATAGAAAATGATGTGCTTGATATGTTTGACAGGTTAAGAAGCCAAGGCATTCCGGTATCTGGTCCGATGAAACTGAACCGATTTGCTACACCATTATTGAACATGAAATAAATGATGTTATTCATGATCTACAAGTATCCAATAAAGAAGAAATAGACATTTCTGATGAAGATACAAGTTCTATTCAAAAGATGATATTTATAAAATTTTGTATGATTTAAAATAATATGCTACTGAATACTGCCCTGATAATTTAAACGGTGTATAGTTACTGGAAAATACGCTCTTGCAGTCGGTTAAGCCACCAAATGAAAATAAATTAAGCTAGTACTAGAAATAAATGTTTGACATACCAATTTTGCTTTTAATTTTATTATTCTTTACATTTTTTCAAAAAAGTGACCACCTCTCAAAATGTGACCAGTACTTTAAAAAGTGGTCACTTTTGAGAGGTCCCACTGTATATTATTATTAAATAAAGAAAAATTACCACATAATAATAATAATAATAATAATAAATTAAATTGAGACAGTCCGAATTAGAAGAAAAGAATTAAAGTTGACTAATATACGAAATTAAAAAAATAACTAATTTACAATTAGGATTTATTTTATTAGACTATTATTTTATTAATTTGATTATTAATTAATAAATAATTAATTATTATTTTTTAATTATACAAAGAATCAAATAATATATAAACTTATTAACCAATTATTATACAATATTAACAATATAATGAAAATAAAAAAAATTAATAAAATTCTTAATTTCCAAAATCCTCATGAAGTTAATTTTGTTAGAAAATATAAATAATATTTGGAAAATTTTCAAATCAAAAAATAACGTAATATATCTACAGAGCTAAAAATATCCCCATTATTACCCACAACGTGTTCTCCATTTATCAATGTGTAACCTAACTTAAAATAATTACTTTAAATATTAAATCTTTATAAATACTAAAAATGTAACTGTTGTGTTGTTCACAACCGTTTTCCACTGCCTCTTAAAGGGATAATATTAATAATAAATAATTATTATGAAAGAAGATATGGAAAATTGCCAGTCTATATTTACTCTCTATATCAAAACGTCTGTTAAGTAAAATGAAACAATATCTGTCATGCTTTATTTCCTAGTAGATTTGTTCTTCAGACCCATATTGCGAAGGGTATCATTAAATTGGGTCTGCTTTATATGTTCCTTGATGGTCTTATCTATTTGGCCTAGTTCCTCTCTCAGAGAATCATTCAGCGACATGGGATCTGAAAAATAAAACGAGGAACAATCAAAACGAGATATTTCTTGCATTTGACTTAGGAGAAATCAAATGAAAAAATATAATCACTTGGTTCTGGCTTTAAGGAGGCCATCTTGGATCTGTCAGGCAAGACAACGGGCTTATCTGTTTTGAGTTGGTTTAGAAATGCTGGACAGTCAAGAGTTAGGGATAATATAATGATTAGCTAATGTACCACCTTTTCTATTAGTATCGATCTTTTGTTTGGAGGCATCGTACTGGTGGAGATAGGAATTCTTATCTTCCCAATTTTGTAGCTGGTAACCTTTTAATAAATGATTTAAAAATATTTTCAGCTCTGGCTATTGTAATATATGTTATTATGCTCAAGATATCAACAGAATCAAATAAAACCTGCACGAGTTTTATTATGGTGTTTTAATACAAAATGTGCAACCAAGAGATTGACAGCATTTTGATGTCAATGGGCGAGTACATTAAAATTGGCTGTTTTGAAGCCTTAATTTTCACTGGCAAGAGAGTCTCGAAAGGTTAAAATGGATTGAGTTTATTTGATAAAACACTGATTTCGCATAAGACAAAATAATTCAATGGACTAAGAAACTATCATCCAATGTGTTTTTAAAAGTGACTTACAAATTTCAAGCCATTTATTTGACTGACTTTTCGACTGTTCATAAAGGTCGATACTAGGAGCTCTATATTTTTCCAATTATAATGAAAATGTATTTGGATGGTGAATTTTGAAGAACTAACTTCAGTGGTTAAATAACGAATTCAATTTAACAGACTCTTAAGATATCTTCATCAAACCCGGTACCCTGTCGGATAGTTTTTCCCCAATAATGTCGTTAAATTACTAAAATCTCATAGTTCACGGTTATATTTAGCGCTAAAAACGGATTATTAAAACAATATGATATGAAAACATTTCTCATTATTATATTTAAAGGGTAAAGCGAAATTTAAAACTAATAAATTATTTCATATCTCTTCATACACAAAAAATATGTTCCATTTAATTCTGAATAACAAAAAAACTACATTTTATGGGACATAATATTATTAGTTGTATTAGTATGATTCTGGCTTTTACAAAATGAGTTAAAATTTGTGGTTCAAAGAATAAATTAAATTGGTGTCATATATTATTTGTAAGATCACATATTAATAACTCAATAAAAACGTAAAACTTTATTTAAATATATATTGTTCAAATGTTACAAAAATTCAAAATGGCCAGTTCTGCTCCAAATAAACATCATTTGTGGAAAGTAATATTGAATTACTGTTTTGAAAAGAAAAACATGAGCAAAAACACAGTTTGTTGGTAGAAGTTTACTTCAAATATGCCTCTTCCGCTACGACATGTAAAGAATGGTTTTTCCGATTCAGAAATGAAGATTACGACATAATGGACAAAGAGCATGGTATAACATGAAAAGTGTTTGAAGATGAAGAATTGGCACAATTACTGCACGAAGACCCATGTCAAACGCAAACCGAACTATCCATTGTGTTAACTGAGAGCCAATGATGTGTTTCCAAAAGTCTGAGTGGTATGGGAATGATTAGAAAATTAGGGAAATGGATCCCACATAGATTGACGGGAAAAGATATTGAAAGGCGACTTAAAATTTGTGATATCCATCTTCGTAGGCAACAAAGAAAAAAAATCTTGCATAGAATTGTGATAGGAGAAGAAACATGGATTCAATATGAAAACTCAAAACGCAAAGCATCTTGGTTGAAGCCTAGCGAACCGAGTATACAATATAAATTTACATTATGATTAGTATTATTCACCGTTATATTATAATGTATAACATTGGAGATAAATATTTATTATCATTAAAGTTATAATGTTAACATTACAAATACCGAAATTATAAATTATCCTTAAGCTTTCATTTGTCACTAAAGATGTTGATGGATTAAATATGCGTCTCTCTTTAATGACATTATTTACCACGGACAAATGAGTATGGATTTATCAATTAAAGGTTTAGTGTCTTTTGAGTCTTATATCTTATAGCAATACATTCGATTAATGAAATGTCTAATGAAATCATTGGTGATGCAAATGCAGAAAAATGGAAAATAAATCAATTTCTCCAGAGCCAATGGCTCTGTTTTCCAACTTAGAATTTCTAACCCAAGTCTATTTTAAAAAGCATATCAGAGTGTGAACGTGAAACTATCGTTCCCTCTGGTGATTAAAATTTTATTTTTGTAAAATATATTCTTTTTAAAAGTCGACTTACTTTGACTTGGAAGTTCTGGTTGCGTTTCTCTTTTTGATATTTTCGGATGACTGGCATTCTCAGGATAGTTATTTTCATAATCATTCAGAGAATGTTGACTGATTCTTCTTAAGCAAAAACGTCAGAGATTATTAAAATAACGAAAATCTTTTTAGTATCTTGTATTGAAAGGAACAATTTAAGCATGACTCCTTTTGATTTGAGAATATTTTTAATGGAATGACTTTGAAAGTATTTTAATCTCAGTAGGAATGAGTATGAAAGTATGAGACAAAAAATAACAAGAGGTACTTCTTGTATAGACTTTAAAGAGATATTTTGAAGAATAGGGTATGTTAAATAGGATAAATATACAGCTTAATGACTTAATTCCAAAATGATGATCGAGATTTTTTCCACATCATTAACAAAAAGGACGTTTTGAATCATCTTTGAATATTATATCTTCTTCTTCGTTTACTCTTTTGAATAAAACTCAAATTTCTCGACTTAGCATTTGAATAGAGTTTTTATAAAATTTACATTTTAGGATAAGTTAAGAAAGGCCTGGGGAAGTATGATTATAAATAAAATAAAATATATAAAGAACATTTTATACAGAGTTGGCCAAAAGTCTCTTAGTATCTTTTTTGAAAAAACAAAAAAAGAAGAAATAAGAAAAAAATTAATTTTAAGATACATTTCAATTCAGACATGATTTTTTGACGAAGTTTTAAAAATTATTTCGTTAAAATGTTGACCACCAGAATGTTTTTTCAAATATGTGCTCTTTTTAATACATTTTCCATTACTTAATGCAATGTTTCCGTCGGTATTGCTGATATTTTTTGATCGTATGTTGTCTTTTAATTCAGTTAATGTTTGAGGCTATTAACATAAACTTTGTCTTTCAGATAGCCCCAAAGAAAAAAGTCAGGAACTATGAAATCCAGCGACCTTGAAGGCCATCGAAAATTTGAATGTTTTGTTATTAATTGATTTCTGAAAGTTGGAGTCGGGAGTTTTCTTGTGTCTCTGCTGGTGTGAGCTGTGGCTCCATCCTGTTGGAACCAGACCTCCTCAACTTCATTTACAAGATTCGTTATAATAAAAATTTGAATCATCTTTCGATATCGATTGCCATTCACCGTAACCGTCATACCGTCTTCTTCATAAAAATAAGGACCCATGATTGTTCTCGTGGAAACAGCACACTACTACGTTACTTTTTCTGGGTACTTCAATCTGTGAATTGGTAGTACTCCAAAAACGTGTATTTTGCTTGTTGATGTAGCCGTTAAATTGGAAATGAGCTTCGTCACTCATCCATAAATTTCTTAAAAATGAACCATCACAATCATTTGTATTTGGTAACTGACGACTATATTGTAGGCGCAATAGATAGTTATTTCGGTTTAAATTTTGGATGAATTGAATTTCTAAGGATACATTTGTAAAAATTTGTTTAAAACTCTCCGCAATGATGACCGACTGATGTCTAACTGAGTACACCGTTTTCGACTTGAATCGTTTGGATCCTCCTTTACACTCTGTCTTACAGCCTTAATATTAATATTATTCCTTGAAGATCTTTGTCTCCCTGGTCTTCTGGCATCTTAAGACAAGAGGGCGAATTCCTTGTTTTGTAAAATTTTCTTAATCTCAATTGTGTTCCAGAAATACTTCTTTGACTTTCGAGGCAAAATACTACTATTTTGGTTGTTTCTTCTCCCATAAATTTATTTATAATTAATTAATGTTGTCTTTTTTTATGTACGTTATTGAGTTAAAACAAAAATTAAAATATATATTAGAATAAAAAATTTATTGATTTATTTCATTAGTAATTGATTTTTTGCCCACCCTATATTTCAGAGATGTTTTTCACAATATTCATAAGAGATACCTTGTTAATTCTTTGACTTTTTCTGATAAGGTTTGGTTCTGCTTGAATATGAAATCCAGTTCCAAATTCAACCGGCCTTGCATTTCGCTCAAAGAGTTGTTTTGATTTCTACAATCACAGGAACGAATGAGAGGAACAAAACCTAGAAATTACCTGAGAGCCTCATTTTCCAACATATATTCCTGGAGAATTTCGTAAAAAGAACCAGACTCTTTAATGCTGGTATTGTCATTGAGGGAATTTGTAATGGTTTCTAGTTATGTTTTTATAAATACACTTTATATTGATATTAATTATTATATTAATAATAATACTGGCGCCAGATGACATTCGTGAGGATTTTTCAGTAACAGAAGAATTCTTCCGTAAAACATATTCTAAATAAATGCATCATCTTTTCTTTAATTTCATTCATCTTAAATTTGTTAATAATAGTCTTCAAATAAAAACAGTGATTAGAAATATTTTTTCAAATAAAGACATTATTGATTTATTATTATTATCATTAATAAAATTATTATTTTCATTACTATTATTAATTTTATTATTATTATTATCTTAAATTTTTATTTCTTAGGAATTATTGTGTGCTTAAGAAAAAAATCAGAAATCATGAGGAGAATTAACTGACAAAGACCCAACATAAGTTTCTTTCATTATTCTTTACTTAGTCCCGATTTATTTTCTTTTCATAAACAATAAAAATTAGACACTTGCATTAAACTAAGCCTTTTTTGTGATGTTGTCTATATTTAGATATAAACAGTAAAAGATACAGTATTTAAAATCAATAGCCACTATTCCGTATTGTGTCATTCAATTTCGATTTTACTGCTTGTGTATAAGTGAGCAATCCACTTGATCTTAGTCTTTGTTAAACTGCATTGACAGAAACATGAGATTGAATTTGATTCTGCATTTGTACACCGCTTATGAACCTGTCATTTGCGCACAGTCACAAAATGTGCCTCTAATAGAAATGTGTTCTAATTTTTATATTACCACCCAATTCTCTCCGACCACTTTCATCCGTTGATAACATCTTACCACTGTGCTTCGATGTAGCTGTAAACGATTTTCGTTTCTTGTGGAGCTCCATATAGTATCGAATTTTAGGGAACGCATTGGTTCGTGTTGAAGGAATTTTTAGACAAGAATTTTTTTGATGGTCAAGTACGTCGTACTTCCATTTACTTAAATTTGTCATGCTCAAAGATATTTTGTGAGATGGTGCAATGTCTTGCAGAAAAATGATTTTTTCTTCTGTTAACCTGGACAGCAAAGAATGTCAGGAATAATAATAATAATAATAATAATAATAATAATATAAATAATAATAATAAAATAAAAAATATTAATAAGAAATTTACTAATATTAATTAATATTTTTTATTTTTCAGAAAATTTTATTGGTGTGTTGACTTTCCTTAGTGGTGGCTATGTTTGGAAAGGTACTGCCACTTAGGGAAATTCAGAATAATTTAATGAATTATAAAATGCCATTGCCCGGATAATGAACACTTGGTGGCCTCATATTAGGGCTGGTAAATGAAAGAGATTTGCTTAGAAAATTTAGTGAAGAAAATTATTTAGTGAGAAGATTATTTTGGTTTTGAAATTTTTACGAAGACATTCAGTGTTGGTTTTACGTATTTCTTTCAATGATTTTGGATCAGATTACATTTTTTCGGAAAATTTCTACAATTTTATTCAAGAAGTGTGTTGGATTTTTGTAATGTTTTGGACTATCAATCTACACTGTGGAGTTCAATCGCCTTTAAATGGCAGTCCAACGATTGGTTGAAATCACTTGTTCAGGCAAGCGATCGTACATTTATTTTAGTGTTTTCTGTTTTCGTTTGACATATCGATTCTAATTTCATTATATTATCATTTGATCATTTGATTGATTGTTACTGATATTGATTTCATTATTGATATTTTATTGATCCTTATTGATATTCATATAATTATTTGATATTTGATTTTAACTTATGCATTATCGATTTATTTTATTGAGATTGATTCATTTTTGGTATATCTCTAAGTATTGGCAATGGTTACGAGTAATAGTTGATCGGTTTTAATTGGTGGATATGCAGAATTTGACGATTATATTATCTTTGTAAAATGTTAATAAAGTTTTATTGTTGAACCCTTATTTTTCTTTCATTAAAACCAACCATTATTGAGGAGAAAGATAACGACTAAATGTTTAAATTCCAACCACACGTTAAGCTGAATTTATTTAACATTATTTAATTAAATAAGATATTTCTTATTGTAAAACGGATAGAGTCAAACAAAATTACCTTTCTTGGGTTGATTGTTGGTTTGCGATTTTATCTCAAGTTGATTTTTCAACAATCTGTTTTGTTCCTTTAATAATTTGATTTCTTGTTTCATAAACTCAAAATATTCATCTTTCTGAACAAAACTCAAAATTATTTAATTGATTAAAACCCCAACCTCTTTAAATACTGTATTACTACTTCCTTCTAAAAACGATTGGTTTTGAGATCTTGAAATGTCATTTTCTGTGCTTGACTTTGGATCCCGAATAATTTTGAAGGTATCAAAGGGCAACTGCATCACCTGTGACGACAGACATGAAGCGTCATGTGAGCTTTTAATTTATTATCATAAAAATAGTATTGGAAGTATGTTTATTTTGAAGATTACTTAAATTTAGAAGACAATAGTTATACATTTCCGTTAAGCTCTCTGACAAAAGAAAGTAGGGCTTAATATCAATAAATAATATCCAAACACAATTGGGCAGAGTAATAAAACTATTTCAATTGTAAGCCCAATATCAATTAAAACAAACATTTATTATTATTATTATTATTATTATTTATTATTATTTATTATTATTATTATTATTATTATTATTATTATTATTATTATTTATATCGTAGTAATATCATTTAGGTTTATCTACTTCACATTGATTAAGGTTATTAACCTAATAAAAATTGATGTGATCAATATCTGTGTTAATATCATATAAGAATAGTGAAAATTATTTCATATAATTTTATTATTGTTAGTATTTAAAATATTTTACTTTTGTAATTTTAATAACATCAAAAACCCGAATTAATTACAATAATATCGTTTAAATGATGATTTTCAATATTATTAATATTATTTATATTTGAAAAAAATATTAGATTAAAACAAATTTAGTGAAAAAAATTTTAAATATCAAGTTTACAAAAACTCTCATTAAACAGAATATTTTATTTTATTTTTATACAAAATAAATGTTACAGAATATTGAAAAATCGATTTTAATATATCAAAAGATTGTTATATTTTATTTTTGAATTAATTATTGATTTTTTTGGATTATTTGTTTTCTTTTATTTATTTTGCAACAAACTCGATGTTACCGAACAATTTTTATCGACATCGATTTATGACAAACTGTGATGTTATCCAAGTCTGTAGATTTTATGGAAACAAGGACTCGTTAGGGTACCAATATGAAACTCAACAGTTGAAAATGTTATATTCCAAAGTCAAAATCTTTAATCAATAAATTTAAGGTTTTACAATAAAATCAATTATTTACCATGATTTTCAGTTATAAGTCTCATTTATTTATTTCAAAAATTCCAAAATTAGTTTATATATATTTTAAAATATTTCAAGCACTCAATTACCGTTCTCAGAGTATTGTTAATAATATATTAGATTTTTAGTAAATATTTTTAATTTATATTTTGCAGAAAAAATGATTAGCTGAACGGTGGAAAATATTAGATAAACCTATACAAAAATGAATATAAATTTATGATTATTATGTTTACTGAAACAAATGGCAATAGAAAAACAACAACGCATTTCGAATAAATGAATCGATAGAAAGATGTTAGAAAACGACAAAAAGAAATAATATTCTTCAATTCCCAATAAAAACAGGAAAACCAAACACCAAGATCGTCAACCAAAATCGCTTCATGGTTGGAATTAAATCCTTTTTAAAGATAACGCGAAACACTTCCATGAAAAATGATAAATAAAATAAAATCAATTGTAAAAAAAAGAAAATTATGCTTAATTATGCCATGTTTTAATAATTACTTTTTCAAATTCAAAAGTCACTTAACAATGACTACTAAAAAGAACCGGGAATTTCTATTTAAGAAGCTCCCAAGCTCTGGTTTGTCTGAAAATCATTCAAATCAATTGTAATCGTTGATTATTTTTAAAACAAAACGATACTCAAAAAATTATTTTCATTAGCGATCGACTTTTTATTTTTAAGAAATCAATATTTATTATCATTAAAAAGATTTAATTGAAAATTGATTAAGATTAAAATCTATTCTAAAAAAACAATGATATTGATATTAATAAATATTTTATTCATAAATTCCATCATAATGTATCAAAATGTCTCAATTGTGAAAGTTTGTGTTTAGTCCAAGCATTCTCAGCTCTTCCCAACTCTTCTTCTCTTTTTTCCAGAAACCTCAATTCAGTTAGGATGGTTTAGAAATATTTTCTGTCAACAGAGATTCAAAGAAAAAAGTCAAAATAAAGAAAAACCATCGCAAACATTTATAAAAATAAAAAAATCGATACAGTTAAACAGTAACAAGAGCCACCGTCAAAATGTATTGTTTAGTGATGCAACAGAGAAACAATTCTTGCACACACAAAGAAAGAGAAACACGGACAAAAATTCAAACTCAACAAACAAATCATTGACAATTCAATTGAACTCGTTATCGATTGTTTTCTATTTGACCATACTCACCCATTGTTTGTATATTTATAATTTTTTGGAGATCGAAATTATTACATAATATTGTTTAAATTTTTTTCGTTAGATGTCAGAGAAAAATATTGATTTTCTTTTGTTGTTTTGCAATACAAATAATATTGAGAACTTTAAAATTTACTATTGATTTTATTAATAGTGTTATTATTATTCATCATAGTTATTATGACACTTCGAATTCCTTTTATGTTTTTAATTGAAACGGTATTTATTACCTTCACTACCGATGTAGGCTAGTCGAACTCCTTTGAGAGCAATAAAGTTCAGACATTTGTTTACATTGGCAATTTTGTGCACTCTCATTTTTCCTCTATCGGCTTTTGGTAGTTTTTCGTTACTTATGACTTCGAGCAGTTGCATGAGTTTTAATCCATCACGAAAATCTTGTTCAATCGCTTCGATGCTTTGGTTGACTTTTCTCAGGTGAGAATTACACCACGCAGTAAAAGTCTGAATGATAAAAGCTTGATCGATGGAAATTTTATCAATTTTAAAAATTAATAAAATTTATCTGATTAGTGAATCAGTAGATTAAAATCAATAATAAGGAAACCAATTTATTAATAATCAATTTTGGTTTAAGATAAATTTCTGAGTTACCGTTTTCTGTTGTTTTTCCCATAAAGGATCAATAACATCATGTTGTTCTTCTGAATAATCATTATCGACGTATCCAGAATAATTGCTAATAGAATTCATTTTTAAAATTTTTTAATAACTAAAAGTTTGAAGAATATTATATAAATGATAAGTAAATGTAATTTATTTAAACAAAACTATTTCAGTGTTTAATTTAATTGTTATTAAAGTATGCAAGGCAAATAATTCTAATAATGAATTTGAATATTATTGAATTTGAGCATTGGAGAAAAAATAAATTTCTGTTTAATTTTAATTAATTTTTTCTATTTTTCTGAATAATATTGATTAAAATATTTTTAATATTTAAAGTCAATAATTAGTTATTAACATTGATTTTCTTTTTTATTGTTTTCAAATCTTTATTTAATTGACGTAATTATTAATAAATATACGTAAGTTTATAGATAATTTTTCCGATTTTGGAGACAATCGTAAAGAAAGACTAAACATTATCACTTGGAAAGCATTAAATACACTGAAATATGAAGTAAACAATTTCTCGAAAAAACTCACATTTTACCTCCTTTCGTTGACATTAGAATTAAACCTGTTACTAATTAATACAGAAAATAACCTATTAAAATACAGAAAAATTCTCACAGAAATTTGATAAAATTAACAATGATTACAAGCATGAAATCTTGTTTGTGTTTTACAGCATCTTTCTTAATGATTATCTGTTGAGAAAATCTTAGAACATTAGAGGATGTTTATAGTAAGCAGTAAAATTATCCAGGTCAAAGTTAAATTATTTTTTAAATATTAAAAAGAATATTTAATTTTTTAGATATTAAAAAATTTCCAAAAATTATTCGTCACATATGCCTTTCTCAAAAATTCCTAATTTTTATGTTAATGGAGCTAGCAAGCTCTTTTCCATATGGCAAATCTGTAGACAATAAAATTGTTTTAATTATGATAGAATGAGTATATGTACATGGTTGCGCTGACAAGTCCTTAGAACGGAACCGAAAAAATTTAAATGTTGAAATGATATTTTGGATAATTATTATTCTTTATATAAAGGCATCGAAAATAGTTTTTGTTTAAATATATCATTAAATT
>JBBMKC010241734.1:0-10846 GCA_037834085.1 Bipalium vagum
ACAAATTGATTATCAAATACTACTACTACCTCTACCTCTACTACTAATACTACTACTACTAATAATAATACCTTAAAATAAAAACTACGGATCATATCTTGCAAATAGAGTTAAAGTATAATCAATATGCTCATTTTCGTGATTTAAGTATTTAATCTCATATTTAGTTGAAACAATGAACTTATTAACTTTATTTAAAATGTCATTGATAAATTGTTGTGATATTTATTTTTACGGAAATTATTGATTAAAGAAATTAATTAATTTCTTCCCAGAAATATTAAGAGAATAGTTATCAATCAAAAAATAATAATGAAAATTAATATTTTTTAGTAAAATAAATATGAATGACTTGAACCTAAAAGTATAAAACTTTCCTTTATCATGTATTACAATAAAGCTAAGTATTAAAATATTCCGATGAATACGGATAAAAATAAACCAATTTTATATTTTTTGGATGAAAATAATAATTAAATAAATAATAATCAAATTATTTTTCATTCAATTGTGGTTAATGAAACAAATTTTATTATTTTTTAAATAATAATTTATAAAAATCATAAAATATCTTTGAAAGGTCAAAGGCAATATTTTTTGATTTATTTAAATGTTCTCATTACTTGTAAAATAAAATTTATCAATAAGCTAAAAATTTAATTTCTTTTATGTGTAATGGAATATCGATTTTTAAAAAAAAATTATAATATAACACTGAATTTATTTGTATTGATTGTATTAAACTAAAGTATCTGTTTCTGGTTTCTTTTAATAACAAATGAAATATCTACAAACAAGTTAAACGATATCAGTTTCTTTAATTATTCAGATTAAGTCTAAGTTTAATCGTTATGCGTTTTTTAAAATTTTTTAAAAATTCAAATTTCTTATATTTTATCAATAATTCAACACTCGAAAACGTTTTTGAGACTTCAACGCGATTTTATTGAATAATATCCTGACTAGTTTGGAATTATTGCTTGCCAATCACCTAAACTTTTATTAAATAATAACAAAAAAACGAAAATAATCAATATTTTAATTTAATTTAATTATTGTTACAAATTACACACATTGAAGAATCAGATAAGTCCTTTTAAAATTATTTATTGATTTGTAAAATAAATATCGATGAGATTTCGTAATTTTTATTTATTGGCTTCATTCAGTTTTTCTTGAATAATTAAAAGGAGAATCTTTTCGAAGTTTATAACAGAAATATATGCACCATAATGGAGTATATGAAATTTCATTTTATAAATTACTTCTTCTGGATCCTCTAACTCATTAGTTGGATCTGTAAATTCCAAAAATGATCATTATTTAAAAATTAATAAAACGCAAGAAAATGATTATTCATTATTTTCGGTATTATAAAACGTGTACAATAAAGAGTTCTTAAGTTATTTCTATATTTGAATTATGTCGGCGGTAACATTATTCCAGACTTGTAATAATATCTAAAGTGGTTAAAATTTTTAACCCCGAAATTATAATCTGTATTTTTGATTCAGACCTTTAATTACCTGTTAATATTACGTGGTTTCTTAAATGATTGTAACCATTCGGAAGATACAGTAAAATGTGACCAATAAATCATAGTAATATTTTTCTTAGGCTTCATGAACTATATGAAATATTCACATCAATTGTTTTCGTAATGAAAAAATATTTTATTCTTTTAATTTCTATTCTTGATTGCTTTTGTTTCAAAATTTTAATTTTAACAGAAAGAGATATCTGTAATTTAGAAATTAGTTGTCTTTGGGGATATACATTAGATTAATTGGGTGAAAAGAAACTAGTACTTGTTTTTCTTCTAACGAATACGGTTTTTTATTGTTTTTGCCATTTAATATTGAGTAATTAATATCTAATATGTAAACAAATAATGTTCGCTATAGAATTTTATTTTATAAACAAAAAAGTATATTTATACATCAAATTTTAATAATTTTTTTCTTTTCTAAACAATATTTCTTTTATTTTATTGTTTTAATATTTCCCATTATTGACATCCAAAACAATCTTATGTTATTGTCCCTTATATAGTTTGCCTGTATTTAAACTTTTAATCGATAAGATTCAAGTTCTTCTGTTAAAGAATCATTAAAATTACAGAGAAAAATATAAGGTTTTTTAATAGATTTTTCATAGACAACAAATACAACCATGATGATTTTTCTGCCAAAACCGAATGTGTCTATTTTCACCTTCACTTAACTAATAATACCAATTAATTAATTATAAATCAATTATGTAAAACATATGCACTTCTTATTGACCCATGAATAAATTTAGGTGCTTTCTAAGGATGAAAATCAATTTTTTGTAGAATTTTTGCTAATTTTTGTCCGAAAAACCAAAATAATTCAAAATTATGAATTTATAAAGTCATACATGTTTCGGATTTTATTGATCTTCACAACATGTTTTGGTCCAGATCGACTTATGATAAGTGAACGAAATCATCATTGGCTATTTTTGCTTATATGTTAAAAAAAATGATGAAATCGATATTGATTCCAAGAGATGTAAAAGTTTTATCTAGAGCAAATGCCGGTGCAGAGTTGAATACTAATGAGACTTTGTCACCTTATGACAATTCAGAAGTTAATCAACAATTTCGTCGATATTCCACAGGAGAGTAAGTAGATCAAAGCCATGTCTTCTCATTGGTGGTGCATGCTGTCCGTCTGCTTGTCTGTCGGTTTTTCTAACTATGTCGGCAACCGTGTGTGTGTCTGACTGTGAGTTTGTATGTCTCTCTTTCTCTCTGCCTTGGTGTCTGTGTAGTTCTGAATTCAAATTTTCGTTGTCTCTCTTCTCACGCTTATTCTTCATAAACAAAATCACGGGAAAAATTAATTAATATTTTTAAACGAAAAAAAGGACAACAAATATATAACCTACAATGATCGGGGTTTAGTGCTCTGGATCGAAGAATGCTTGCATGTTGTGAGTGTGTGTTATTGTTTCCTCATTGTTACTTGTTTCTTGTGTGTTAACATCTTTAATTTATGTCGAACAGAACAGAGGAGAGGAAATGAAGTCGGAGAGAACGAGTTAGGGAATTTGTTTTTTGATGATTTGTCAAATAAAAATTAACGGAGAATTATACTTCTAAATTATCACCATAGTAACGGTAGTTAGAAATTATTTTCAATATTACGAAAAGAAAAAAGAAATTTTGTCTTCCTATCGATTTTCTCAGTCTATGTTATGATTATCCTGTGAAGATAAACTGATATTGATTTCAATTTGATTCTTACATAATGACATTTTATTATTACACACAGACACGTTTTTATTGCGATGTTAAGCTTTAGTTGTAGTAATTGATCTTTCTTTCCTATATAAATTGTCTTGCGCTTCCATGTGTTTTTTGATATTAGAATCTTTGTTTTTTCGTTGTCATTGATTATCGATTGAATGTCCTATTATTATCATAATCATTGATTTTTACGAATAGTAAACTGATACGGCGTTTGACATCACAAAATCCTCCATCGAAACGAAACAAACCGATTGTCAATGAAGAATTAGATCGTGATCAAAACAATGTTATCGATCCATGGACCCCAATGGACAATATGGGCGCCAATGCAAAAAGTGAAAAGAGGAAGATATCCGCCGCCCTCGATTCGGTTGGAGGAGACATTCATTCATCATCGGATTATAATAAAAGTAAAATTTATCTTTTTTTTAATGTTAACATTTTTAATTCTCATTTGATCTATAATACAATTATATTTTATTAATTTTTAAATTAAATTTTCTGAAAGTTCAATTGATTTTTTGAGTTAAATTTCAATTTAAAAATCAAAAACCCATTGTTTTTTTTTCATATATAATAATGAAATATGGATTTAATGTTTCGATTTATTTTTAATTTCAATATAAAAAACCCATAAAAATCAATTTTGTTTTCTGTGATATATAATAATGAATAATAAATATTAGTTTAATAGCATAATTTCAACATTGAATTTAAGAATCAGAAAAAATCAACTATGTTTCTAGTGATTTAAAAATCGATTGACTAAATTTATTGATTTGTTTTCCTTTTAATATTGTTGGTGATAATGTCCAAGATTTATGTTCTATAAATGATGTGAAAAATGCATGGGTTGAATTTTTATATTTTTCTGATTTTTCTCTGACCAAAAATTACAGCTCAGTTTTATTGCTTTTGTATTAAGATATGATACAAAGTGTGGAATTCTCGAGTTGAATAATTAATTCAATAATTTCCAGTTTTCATATGTTAAAATTGAGATTTAGCATAAAACAGCGGTATTTGTTTAACTTTAAAATATTCAGAAAATAATGATCAAAGAAAATTTACTTTATTCAGAGAAGCAATTAATTTGGTCTTCTGACAAGAGTCAGATAATTATATCTATTGACATTTCGAAATTTAATGGATTTCGAAAACTTAAAACTCTATATATCTGTGAGGAATTGTGTCAAGCTCTAGTATAGCAGTAGCCCAGTAAAAGCACCCGAAGGCTGTCAAAGGACCTCAAGCATTCTCAAAGCACCATCGTTCGTCATTTGCATAACATGGGTTTTTAAAATAAAAATCCAGTCCGAGTTCAACACGAATTGACAGATAATCAAGCCAAGCGTAGAGTTGATCTTTGCCGTGAATTATTCCAGAATCCCAAAGACAACCGCTTTTGGAGGCGCATTATTACTAGAGATGAAAATTTGGTTTTCTTCCGTAATTCTAGTAGACGTAAGTTGTGGCTTCAACTTTCCAGTCACTTCAGCAAATAGTTTCAACAGATTGCTAGATGAAACATGTATTCATTATTGAACTCCAGAATCTACTCAAGAGTCGAAGCAGTGGATTCCACCTGCAGAAAGTGCACCGCTGAGACCAAAAACACAAAAAACGATCGGTAAGATTATGGATACGATTTTCTGCAATGCCAAGAGTATATTACTCATTGAATATCTTGAGAAAGGAAAAAATATCGCAAGATTTTATTATGCAGCATGGCTTGGTCGTTTGAAAGATGAACTCAAAAGAGGTCGCGACCACATTTGACGACGAAAAAAATGCTGTTTCATCATGTAAACGCTTGGTCTCACACATTACTTATTGTTCTAGTAAAATTAGACGAATTAAACTTTGGATTAATATCTCAACTTCCATTTTCTTCTGATTTGGCACCTAAAGACTTCATTTTATTTCCTAATTTCAAAATATTTCTTTCCGGGAATTCAAATTAGAAAAGGAAACAGAACAGTATTTCTGTCAACATATTTTTAGAAGGCATAGAAAAAATTCAAAATCGATGGTATCGTTGTATTGATCTCTAAGGATCTTATGTTTATTAAAATAAGTGCTTTTGTTTGAAAGGCCAGGAACTTTTCGGATAATTTAGGACATAAAATTTTATTATTTTCACAATTAATTTAAATTAAGTATTTTGATAATAAAAGCAATAATAATCATAAAAGTGAATAATGAGTAAACAATATGCTAATAATAATATTCATTTATCGAGTTTTCTGTAAAAAAAATTTCATTTTAACCTTTTTTTTATTGATATTCTGAAAAATTAATCAAGATGATATGAATTATTAAATGAAAATTTTCTTTGATCATTTTCTGTACTTTTATCAACTTTTCTTTAAATATTGATGAACGATTTTTTCAATATTTTAATGATGATACAAATTAATGTTTTCTTCCTTTAGAATTTTCTTGTTAGACAAAAAAAATACAATGAAATTCTAAATTCATATTATAATTTATTCAAAATATATTTTCTATACTTTCTGTTATAAAAAAAAATCATACATTTCTAAATAGTAACAATGTAGAAAATATTTTCTTATCTTTGATTAAAATATTGAAATTGAAATCTATGTGATTAATGTATTGTTGAAAAAATTATGCTGGATTAAACAGATCAAAATAGAGCAAAAATCGTTCACTTTTCTCTGAATATTTTTCAGATTTTTTAATTCTTAAAAATTTTGTGAAGAAAAGTCATCACCGTTATTGATTTAAAACATTAATTAATATTAAAACAAACAATTTTATTTTTAATTTTCAATATATTTGTTGAAATAAACAATTATTGAATATTGATTATGATATATTACAGAAATTTTTTTTTCAAATAGTTAATTGTTATAAAATTAAGATTATTATTAGTGATATTATTGTTATTACCATTGATTAAATTTCTCATTATTATATCAACAAAAACAGCTCATCAGATGCCTTCCTTAAAACCTAATCAAAGTAAGCCCCGCGTAATGCATCTCGGTTTTCGGAAAAGTCTGACAAGCAAATTGCGTCCGGAAACTATCATTGCTGAAATGATGAAATCTCTTCAATTTTCTGATGAAATCGATTTTTCGAAAATCGAACAAACCGACACTTTTGTTATCGATTGTCAAGGAAAGTTAAAGTGCGAACAAGGGGGAAACGAGTTGATCAATTGGGAAATCGAAGTCTTCCGACTGAACAGGTCATCATCGTTCGGTATCAGGATCAAGAAACAGTCAGGCAGCTCAACGAGATTCAAGGCCATACACAAAATATTGATCGGAAAATTATCTGCTGTTTTATGCCCGGCAAATTCGCTTGAAAGCGGTGTCAATTGAGAAAATATTATTATTATCATTATTATTGATTTTATTTATCAGTATTTATAAGTTTATCACAAATCAATAAAATTCGGAAGTTTAAATGAGATTCTGTTGATTTTTGAAATCGATATAAGATCGATTTGTTCTCAAAGGATTCTGTGTTTGATGTCTGATGAGTGCAAAAATCGATATTTCTGTAAAATGATTAAAGTGTGATTACATGGTTTTCGTGTGCGTACGTGTGTGTAGAGCGACTGCTTGAAACGATTTTATATTTTATCATGATTTTAGATGATTTATTATTATGATTATTATTATTAATGTGTATAATATTTATTGATTTCAATGTTGTTAGAGAATTGATTGATTCTTCTTTTCTCCTTTCTTCCTTTCTCTGTTACCGCTCACTTTGTTCTGGAAAGATATTTGTTTTGTTGCAATTGTTACGTCGTTGTTGTTGCTGATGTTATTGTCATCTGTTAGTTTTTTCTGCAGTGATTCTTTTTTGTGTTCTCTTTAGTTATCGAATGTGATTTTGTATTGATTTCAGTTTCCAAAGAGAAATCGATTTGTGTTTTTAATCAAAAAATCAGATTATTTTCTTTCAAAAATTATGTGAAATATTTTTTGGCTGTTGCCATGGGAGCGGTAATTTTTTATTAAAATTTTATGCATTAAAAATACGTCGTGAAATAATCGATATATTTATTTTAAATGTGTATATCGGTATGATAAATTTTATCTAAAAATTTTCATATTATTGATTATTTTAACATATAACGATTAATCGATAAATATCGAAATTATAATTAATATTTAGGTGATAATTTATTTTAAGAAATCAACTATCATGAATATTTTCATATCTATTCATGTCTCTAAATGTCGTGTTTGTGTTTAGTTTTTCTTTCGTGATTTCTGTTCATTCTTTTCGATTATATAAATCCAGTGTTTATTTTTAAAATGTTAATGTCGGTCACAATTATTGATAAAGTTAATTTCGAAAAATCGGGACTTTATGTTCTATTTCTAGTTTTGTTTTGAAATTGTTTAATGTGTATATTATGAGATAGGTGGAAGAAAATAATTAAAGAAAAGTATTATCAAATTAAGAATAAAATGTTGAAACAACATTAATTTGACATTACTTAAATTTAGTATAAATTCATCTTAATCATAAGTTGTTAATTCTTCATTGCCAATTCAAACAAGTCATGTATGTTATATGCTTTTGATTATCTTAGTTGACATGTTTTCTATTCTTTAGTAAAACTAGAAATAATTTTTTATCGTTTGACAGAAAATAGCTTTTCTATGCAAAATGACATTATTTTGTTTTTAGATCTCTAATTTTACGAAGTCATTTCAAAAGTTTTAAATAAACGTTTTGATTTATATTTTGCCATCATACTGAGAGTAACAATTTTTATGGCTTGAGTAATTAATATTTAATAAAGTGGTTATTCTTTAAACTTACAAATTTTTGATTTAACTAAGACATTGTGATATTAAGCGCCACTTATTTTTAAACAACTTCAAAAATTAAACTACAAGTATATAGCTTGAAATCCCTCATATTATTCGAAACTTGTTAAATCATTCTAGCTCGACTTTTTAATCAAAATATCTTTTAATAGGCTAAGAATCCACTATTTTTACAGTAAATTCTTATGGGAGTATAATTTTATTATTTTCTGACCCACTCAGTATCCAGACATGATAAGTTCAGAGATATCTTTTCAGATATTCTTCATCCAGATTTTCGTTCGAAGACAAAAAGTTGAATTCACTTATGTTTTATTTGAAAAACTAATTATTTTTTAAGTAAAATAAAATATAAATTAGTTATTCTTTTATAATATTGAAATAATATTAAAAATTAAAATAAAATCATCACTTTGAATGAGAATATTAGCATGATAATAGAAGTTAATAAAAATGAAGTTCAATCTAATTATATCATTTGGATCCCTATTATAATGAAAAAGAGTAGTAAGTGTAATTTAATTATTATACATGGCACGAACCATAATTACCCGCACTAGTTATGGAAGGCCACCATTTATAGGAAGACTAAGGCGCTTCTCATTATAACACTTTCTACAACGACAAAACTCGGCAATCCCAATAACAAATAGTCGTTTTTGAAGGACATTTATCTCCGATAGTATAGGATAGTTTAAATAGTAAAATATTAGCCTTTCGATTCATAACACAAGACGAGAAATCTGATGATGCTTCCATATTCGATTGAATTTTTTTTTATAAATTCACGTACTAATTTAATACAAGAGAAATGACAAATAAAAACAAATTCCATTTTCATTATCTATATAAATTGTTTTGAAATATAATCAATTCATCAATTTCCAATTATATTTTCATATCTAGTCAGGGTATTTAGTATAAGCATAATGTATCATTATTGAAAAATTTACTAAGATATGATGTAATTTCAACTGTATTATCAACCTTCACCAATATATCATTAATCTTTTGTAAATATTCTTTAATATATTCATTATGATGAAGAAATGTTATAAATGTGTGCAATTCGCTAAAGGTACCGAACTATAAAATTATGAAAGTATCCGATGTTAAAAATCGCAAGATGATCGGATAGAATTATTTAAAACAAGGAATTGTAATTATAATAATTAAAAATAATAATACAAATTTTTTTTAATAAGATTTTTTAAAATAAATATAATGTAATTTTTAAATGATAATAAGCTTTTTATCAAGTCCACATTTAAGAACTAAACATCTTGTTTGGAATAGTTTAAATTCCGAGAAATATTTCTCACATCGAGGAAATAGTTGAAATTCTGGGAAGTCTTTTTTCTCACAATGTAGTATTGGACGATGGAATTGATCGGCGCAGCAAAAATCAATGATACAAAAGGCAACGGGATCGAAAAAGGAAGAAAAACAGTTTTAAGAGTATTTTGAGTTAATTGGGAGCTTTATTGATTGTTATTCATTGGAAATTGAGGATATTGTTTATTAAATTAATTATTTCAGAGGAAGTTTAATTGATTTTTATCCTTTTGTAAGAGAGGCACCAATATTTCTCTCTAGATGGACGCCTTTTCTTTCTTTATTAGTTTCTCTTATCATTTCCTTAAAATTCGATTTTAATTGTATTATGATTTAATAAGAGAATTAATTTTGTGTTTTTATTTGATTAGATCATACTTTTGAATAGACTTTGATTTATTGTTTGATAAGTATTTTGACATTATTTGATCGCACGAGTTAGTGTTTTACTTTTGTCAGATTATTACGATTGTCGTGTATTTTTTCTGTATTAGAAAATAAAAATTGGAATTTTGGCGTTCAGCTATGTTTTTGTAAGGGTACTCAACAATATTATTAGTGAGGATTCAGATTTCAGGCTTCAGCTTGAAATGTTTTAAAATTAATTTTCTACAGCTTTAAATGCAGTAAAAACATCCTTATTGGATGTTTTTTTTCGCAAACTTTTCTTTATTTACATCATTATTTAATTGTTGTTGCTCCACTGAAAACTAATACCATAATCAACATTTATCAAATCAACAAAATCTCTTACAAGTTTTAAATATTGTTTGATCTCCTCAAGTGAATGTGTTTCAACAACCTCATTATACCGATCTTGAAAATTTTTCTCCGGTGAATTATATAGAAAGTTAACTTGTCTAAAAAGATCAATATGTTCTGTGTGGTAACTGGTTCCCAAGACTTTTTAAATTAAAAAATACAAGTCAACAGATTAAAACTGAATCCATCTTATAAAATGATAACACTTGATTCAATAATTTTTACTATATCAATGAATAAATTCGGCATGCAGAAGTTGAGCTTTGAATATTAAATTTTCCGCCAAAAAGAGAAGCACAATATTTTGTATTAAATTTTTATGAAGGTAAGTCCTGACTCGATCCAGAGTAATTAAAATATTTCTTTGTTGCTTTAAAATTTAAGAGTCAAATTGTCTCAGATGTACACTAAATATTTCTGCAGTCATGTGGGCTTTTTTATAGAATGGATAATCAATTGGCAATCTGGTAATGGTTTTTTGAAGTATTTAGATTTTGTAAATTTTCAAACAACCAAAATTGGGTTTTCACAAACTTCACGTTCATGACAATTAAAATGTTTGTTGTTTGATATTTTTGTTATTAGGGTGAGTCATAATAACTCGCGTTTTTTAAGACTTTATAATGAAAGACAAAAAATAAAAATTATC
>JBBMKC010241745.1:0-10846 GCA_037834085.1 Bipalium vagum
AGTTAATATACTTATAATATTTCTATGTAAAGAAAATTTGTAAAAAACGCGAGTTATTATGACTCACCCTAATATTAGAGATGAGATATTAAAACTGCTTATATATTTTTGCTTTATTGTTAAACTAATCCTGTCGATTTCAAAAATTTTCAAAGAGTGCTTTTAAAAATACTGGTGTTTGGATCTCATCGGGAATTAAAAGAGAAATTCTGTAAATTCATTAATATTGATTTATGAGAAGTATTTTATCATTAAAAGTTTCGAATTCCAGTGATAACAAGTTGCAAAATTCGATTCGCAGAATTTTTTATCAAGTTTTACAACAGAGAAATTTGTTATGATTCTCCTTCTTGATTTGATTTATTTTAAGGTTATAAATGGAAAGACATAGAAACAGTTTCAAAGCACTACTACCCAGCAATTGTGTAAGTTTCAATTTATTATTAAAAACAATAAATAGTCAATATTGGAAAAATTTAGAAGAAAAACAGATTATGTCAGTGACGAAGTTGTTGTGAGATCCAGAGGGTTACCGTGGCAAGCAACAGACAGTGATATCAACAAATTTTTTCGTGGATTAAACATAGAGAATGGTGGAATCGCATTGGTACTTAGTAAAGTTGGTCGGCGAAATGGAGAAGCTCTTATTAGATTTAAAAGTCGAGACCATCGAGACATGGCTCTCAGAAAACACAAACATCATATGGGTCAACGTTATATTGAAGTTTACATGGCAACCGGAAGGGATTTCATACAAGTTGCTGGAGGTTTCCTTAACATTTTATTATACAAACGTATTTAATTAATATTTATATTGGGTTATCCCTCATGAAATGATGCATTTTAATTGTATTAAAATAACATTTAACCTCTCAATTTTATGATAATAATGGTTTTAATATATCAGTTTGAAGCGGTAATTTCGCTTTTAAAAGTAAGCAGTTCAATTTAAAATTACATGTCGCTTTTCGCACTTTCTAGGAGATGGTTGAACAACATATTCGACTTTCAATCTTTTAGAATTCAGGTTTCAACATAACGCAACAGAACCAACTAGGAAAATTAATTTCACATGGAGTGATGATTTGTAAGCAAAAGATCAACATAAATATTTTTCCCGAAATTTTAAAGTGCTAACTTAAGCATTGAAAATGATGACTATGGCAGAACCAATCAATTTGAATGACAAGCAATAAAGTATTAAATTTGAAAATTGTTCTTCTTTGATTATTTGGAACTAAACATGATCCATTTTTGTCTCGAATTTTACCTGGTGAAGAGAAGTGAGTCTTATAAGACAATGGGCGAAGATCAACACAATAGTTGTATGAGGTTGTAAAACCGAAATGAGTGCCTAGATAATGATTTCATCAAAAGAAGACTATGATCACTTTTTGGAGGTATGCAGCTGGATTAATTTACGGAATTTTTTAGGCCTGGCAAATCAAGCACAGCTGAGTTGTAATGAAAAAAACGAACTAGTTGTTTGAAAATCATCCAACGCTTGTTAATAAAACAGAAATCATTTTACTCCAGATAATGCAGGAAATCTTTCGAGATTAATTTCACAAAAGTTAAATGATTTGAACTACAAAGTTAAGCAGATAATTCATCGGCCCTCTCACCATCAGATGTGTTCCAATATATGGATACATTGCTAACCAATAAGATGTTTCTGGATCACCAGTGTCGTTCAGTTTTCGAGTCCAGAAATCGTGATTTCTCTGAAAAGCGGATTTATGATTTTATGTCTCGATAGCAGAAGTGTATTGAGAACAACGGAACAATTTTAATGAATAAAATGTCCTTCACAACTCTGTTTGATTTAATTTGAATACATTTAAAAATTGCCATTTCATTTGGGACAACCTGATAGTTTGTTTATGGACATGTCTAACAATTTTAGATCATTTTAATTCTCTATGAACATTATTGACCTGTCCCAAAAGCAGAACAGATATTAGATTTTATTTAGTTCTTTAAGACTTGCCACCTTAATTTTGGTTTTAAATAAAATTATATGTTCCATTAAATATGTACCAGAGTTATGCATTTAATACCACAATGTCCAATTAATCTTAACAATGTGTAACCCCTCATTCACTAAATAGCTTTTGTTTTTAAGATGTACATTTGTTCCAGTGAAAACTTAGTATTGAAAATTTTATTATTACTGGTAGTTTTGTCTTCAGATTTTATAGTTAACGAACGATCGATACGGTACTTTGTCAAAGACAGTCGTACATTCTTGCATAGACTCGTCTTGGTAATGAATCCCCTAAAATTTTTCACATTTTCTTTTCCTGAGAATTATTTTTCTTCAGATATTATGGCGTCTTAAAGATTTACTAAGAGATAAGAACTAAAAATTCCCTAATTCACGAATATAAAAAACAATGTCTAAGCTAGCATTTTATCGACTCTGGTGTTGGTTCTCGGTTTAGAATATATCAGATTTCGCTTCTGAAGATGTTATTAAACTAAAACCAGAGTGTAATCTCTGGTTACGACGGGTTTTATGAAACTTTTTTTTAAAGTTCAAGGTTTTAACGCTATCCTCCCTACTCATTGTAATTCCTGATTATACTTTGCTTTAGATTCTGTTTAAGGAACAAAATGAAGTACATCTTTAATTTCAGATTTCAATTTTTGAATATTTGAAACTACGTTTGATGTTACTAAATGTTTCGTCCCGATGTAATACCAATAGATGGAGTATTTTTTGTGAATCTGAACTCTGTATTGTCCCTAATATTTTCTGAACCATATGTTGTTTTTTTACGCTTTATCTTTGCAAGTAAATCTTGATATAATTTGCAACATAGGATGTGCCTCTGTTATTTGAGATTATTCAACGGGTCAATTATCACAATCCTATTGACTTTGTTAGTTGAAAATTAATCGGAGATACCGATATTCGAATCTGGAACCTTCACATGCACATAGACTGCTCTGACCGCTGAGCTACATCTCCCGACTAATTTTCAATTTATCTCACAGACTTGAAATAAACAGGAATTGTTTATTTAGACACAAAACGTCAACATTTTACGATGATTTTTAGTTTTCCATACCTTTCTGAAATTTGATTGGTTATTGTGACTTTGGGCTGACCTAGCAGGCTGATCTACCAGGTTCACCTGCCACAAAGACACAAATCAACCAAATTTTCCTAATAACTTTAAAGCTAGTTTTGGAGAAGAATTTTCTTTCGTAATGTCAAACCAAAAGCTTTTTTCTTATCTTTCCGTTGATCCATTGATTGATTTTGAAATCTCAATCTCTTCTCTTCAATAACAAGTAGAAAATGTTGAGGGTAATCTTCTATAATGAGTTGATTTTCTATATTTAATAGAGTTGTTTTGTAAAAGAGCATCCAATCTGAGGTCTGTGTTCTCGTTATTCCTAACTATTGTAGATCACCGATTGATCCAGAGAAAAACTGTCTCTCTAGTCACTTAAAGCACTTAATTTCAGAAAAAAATAACAAGTGTTTCTATTCCCATACCATATAATTCTTAATTTAACCTTTAATTTGACCTTCGTGCGTTCTCCTATTTCCGATAAATTGATATTTTTTAATTAAAATCTCGATAATCGATAAAATAAAGTAAAATTCACTTAAGATAGTATGTTGGTACAATAATTCGGCCAAAAAGTATCGTTTGCAGAATAAGGAGTAGGTTAATGGCAAGATTTACTTCATAGGAAGGACTTGTCCATCACCAAATATGAGATTACCTCGCTTATTAGAACAGTGGAATGAGCTTGTTTATTTATTATTCGTGAACGATCTGGGTTCATGGACTTTCTCTAATATTCAAAAACCTTTTAACCGAGAAGACATATTAATTAATGATAACATTTTTGGAGCACCCTATCTATTACATGGGCACAAAATGGAGAAAAAATCATTGTATCATGCACATATTCATGACCTTATTAATTTAGGTGATACTGAGGAAGCGGAGATATTTCTACAACGGATAACTAAGCCAACTCAAACTTTAATAAGAATGCGGGGACTTCCATATACGGCATCAGCAACCCAAATAGTAACATTTTGACATATTAATTTTAATATATTTACCATTTAATATTATAATATTATTTATTATATTATTTTTGAGAAAACAATAATCATTGTAAAAATTATAGTTTGTTTTAATTAATAAAAAATTGTAAAAATCATTTTATTAGTGTTCATTAATATTTTCACTGAGGACTCAAAGATTTTTACCCGTTTTACCAGTATGTTCTGGAATTTTTAAATATTATTTTTGTATATTTTTTCCACCAATAATTATATTTATATTGATTAAATATAATTTTCACGACTCTTGTCAGTTAACATTGATTTCAATAACCTGTAAATAATCGTTACTTCTTCAGAACTTCTCGTAATTTTTTGCTGATAATGCATAGATTAAACATGTTTTATCTCTCTGGTAAATGAGACCAATGTCGATCATTGACATTTTAATGTTTAAAATCTTCTCTTCCTCGATACTTTAACAATGTCATAAATTGAATGATATACATTATCTTCCTAAAGAACCTGTTTTCTTTTTTTTTATCAATATCTCTGTTTTTGATAATGTAGATTTATCGAAATAATACATAAAGTTATTGGGCTTTTATTTCTAGTTTGGAAATTAAAGGTTCTTAGTTACTCTAACTTAAAATATTCAATTTCAAGAGATAGGAAAATTTTTTTTTCAAAATTCGTATAATTTTTTCTCTTGGTGTTCTCAAACCAAAAAGATTTTAGAAGTGTGTTTTAGAACATTTTTTGTTAATTTTATTTTGTCAAATCATAGAGTTTTTGATATAATTCTTATTATGTATGACTTTATGTTGATATTTCATTGCATATAACAACCTGACAAACATTTATGGCCATAACAGACATCTAAGTGCATCTGTCATTGAAGACGGTCTCGATTGGACCTGTTAGTAAGGTAAGGTTTGTGGTTCTGAGATTGGCCAGGGTCATTGGGCATCTTGGTGATAGACTCATTGATTAATTAACAAAAAAATAGTGTGTGAAGTTTATTTAGCTTTGATTGCACTTGAAATTATACTTATTGATTATATGAAAATTTTCAAACCTTTTTTTAAATTTGATAAAAATGTTTTTCCTGATATTTTCTTTAAAATGTTGGAAAATAAAATTACAAAAAAGTTGAACAAAGAAGGATAAATTTAATTATTTCCGTTTATTCGATTTATAAGAACAATTAATTTAATAAAAATCAATTAAAAACATTATTAATTAAATATGTAATCAAAAATAATATTGATTAATTAATTAATTGGATTTAAATATTCTTTTATTATTTTTGTATTATTGATTTAAATAATTTACTAATTATATTTCATTGATTTAAAATTAAATAAAATTTTTAAAAATATTTTATTATTTTAATAAGATTCTTTTAGGGCCAGTTTTATTGCATAAGATTTCACTCATTTAATTCTTAAATAAATAAAATAAATGTAATGAAATATATTTAATGAAGAGGTTTAGTTAATTTTTTCTAAGTATTTTAAACATTTAATATTTGTAATACTGTTACGGTTCGAGTTAAAAATGTTAAGAAAAATAAATAAATAATTTTCTTTTTAATTATTTTTAAGAAATGCACTGCAGATCTCAATCCAATCAATTCTGAATCTCTTTTAATCTATTGAGTTCAATAAATAATATTTTTATGAAACTTTTGAACTGCTTTTTTAGTTTTTACAAATTAAAAATATTTTTAATAGGATTTAATTAAATGAATTGGGAAAAGATCTTTAAATATTTTTTGATAATTAAACGTTATTTGAATTAGTAATAAAATGTTTAGAGGAAGACTTATCGATTTAGAAATGTAGGGACTAGTCTACTAAAGAGTTATTCTTTTAATATTTAGAGTCCACAGAATAATCAATGACTGTCAATTTTCATAATTTAGGTTATTCAATAAAAGTAAATGAATATTTCCTTTATATTTCCTACGAAAATAATATTATTAATAAATATATTATATTATAAATCAAAATGTCACAATTTAATTAAATTATTGACTCTTTACAGTAATTCAATATTTAAATAATTTTTAATGATTTCCGAAATAATAAAGATTTTTATTGAAAATAAATAATTTAATAATTAATAAATTTAAAAACTAATATTTTAATGGTGCTAAAATAATTAAAATTAAACATTTATTTCGTTTTCCTGTTACTTTATAATGGTAAAGATTGATCAGATTTGGTCATATTACGCAATGTGAATAAAGTATTAACTAATGAATTTTAAAAATAAAATAAAATTTAACAGACGTATATTCGTATTTCAAATTGCGAAAAAAATAATATTTTATCTCTATTCGTTTTCCACAATCGACATTTTTCGTAATAAAGTATCTTGATAAAGTTTTATATTTATGCCTATTTGGGAACCAAAGAAATCAAACAATGTATAATTTTCAACCAGCAACGAAAAATTAAAACTTCACACAAATTGGATATTAACAGAAATTAATATATATATCGACGATCGACTTGGCAGATTGGAAGGAGGAGGGTAAATGTTTCTTTGAGGTGCACTTTTATTAAAAGGTGAGGGATCTGTGTGATGATGGTCTTTGTCTCGGATCTTTATGTAGTGGACTTTATCTTACTCTGGTGGACTGGTTTTATCAATATCCTGTGTGCATGTTTGTGATTGTCCCCGCGAGAATGATCGGAATCGAATTTACTTTCTGTGGAATCGGTTGTGGGATAACTCGTTTCTCTATATCGATTGATAATGGATTTTGTCATTCAAAACTGAAAAATTAATTTTAATGTCGGATTTATATAATAATTTTAAAAATATCAACACGGTATAACATTAAAACAAATCTATCAAACTTTGATTTTAAAGTTTGACATGGATTATTGGCAGTATTTTTACAAAACGTGTCTAAAACTTAAAGTTAATTTTCATTAATGTACCGTTTTAAAATCCTTTTCTTATATAGAAATATTGTTGAGGAAATGTTCAGTTAGTTACTAAAAATCTTTTTTGTTTGAATATGCTTTCATTTTCTTTTTAAATTATTATATATTTAATGTGCAAGGTCTTTAAAATTGCGTCGTTTTTTAATGTTTAATAATTTATACAATTTACATAATCAATAATAATATTTTATTGATAATTGATTAATGATTTATTACATTTTTAATAATGGTTTGTTATACAACTCAGCAACGTATTCAAAATGTGGAATTATCGAATGAAAATGGGCATTCAATTAAAAATGTCTGCAGAAAATTACGCATTGTTGACAGTCGATATAATCATTCATCCGAAAGCACATTAAATCGAATTATTCAAAGATTTAAACAAACTGACTCAGTGAACATAAAAGAACTTGATATTGTTCGGTATTTTTTGGGGTTGCGTGAAAAGTGAAGTCTACAAACAATTCCTAAACTACAGGATGTTATTGGGGAGATTGAATCACAACTATGTCAATGTGTCATTGAAAATTTTTAAAAAAAGTTTAGACGTCGTGGAAGTACAAAATGTGCTCATTTGACATATATTGCCTATTGTACATACATAGCGAAACGGGTACTTTATTTATCAAAATAATTTTGTGAAGTGAAAGTTTATTTTTTGATTTGGTAATGATTAGAAAAATGATGCAATTTGAAGTACCTTATACATCATTCTTTATTTAAAAATATTTAGACAAACCTAAATTATTTTAATGGAAAGAAAATAATTTTTCTTGGTTTATTTAGAGTAGTAAAATTATTATTTTTAAAGATAAAATTTACAAATAATTTCCTTATTAAAGATTTATCAAAAAAATAGACAGTTGGAAAAGATTTCAGCTTTTGTGCAATAATCAATTAAATATCACAATTTTCCAATTTAATGAATAAAATTATTGATATTTTAAAAGTTCCATTTGGATTGAAAATACTGCCAGTAACATTTAAGTTTAGTTTACAAAAGTTGTAATGTTCCCCGATTCTATATATTTATCATTTAGATGGAGTTTTTTACATCTGCTAATTGTCCTGTTGAATTTGGAGAGGACGGAATACTTTTTGTAAACCATAAAGATGGAAGAGCTACCGGAGATGCCTTTGTTATTTTCGAAAGTGAAGAAATTGCAGAAGAAGCTCTAAAGAATCACAGAGAAAATATTGGCAATCGTTATATTGAATTGTTTAAGTCAACACCTGCAGAAGTGAATCAAGTAATGAATTCTGTCTTAATACCTGCCCCTTCTCCTCCGGTTATTGAAGATCCGTCTCTCATTGCTACTCTTTCATTAAACGGTGGTCTCATTTCATTGTTACCAAATCACATTCCTGTTGTCAATTCATCTTGCTTAGATCAGATTAATGGGGGAAGAATATTTGTTCGAATTAAAGGTATGCCATTAGAAACCTCAGTTGCAGATATTATCAATTTTCTTGAACAATACGGACAATACATATCATACCAAGGTGCTCATATTATATACAATAGCTTGGTGAGTTTTTTTCAGTAAAGAACGACAACAATTTTTGATTCTCCAGTCTTATTACACATCTTCATTATTTTTTCATAAAAGTACCGTAACATATGAAATGTTATATACTTTGAAAGATCATGAATTACTTTAAACATGAATTTCTGTATAATTTTATAAATCTATATGAAAAGTCATTCAGAAAGGTTTACCTTTTTCAAGATATAAAAGATATAGATGGTAACATGATAATAAGTAGTAATAATAATATTATTTTTAAAAATGACTTGTAGTTTAAACAAGTTGCAGTTAATCGTTTAAATGAAACAATGTGGTCTAACAGAATCCAAATATAACCCTGATGGAATCCACTTCATTCAAAAGTTATTTAACGAATATAATAAGACGAGACGTATGTTTCTTTTTTCATTAGTAAAAGAATTAATCTAAATAAAATAAAGAATGGAAATTGCTTTATAAGCCTGAATGTGTACGAGACCATCTTAAACCATAACCAAATCAAAATTAAAATAATTTTCTAAAAATCGATCAAGTATGAAAGATATGGGCGGACATGAAGGCAATTTAATATCGAAATATAAAAAAAATTAGATAAAAGAAGAAAACATAGAAAAAAAATGGAAAAGATATGAAAAAAAAGAAAAGATAAATTAAAAGGATAATTAATTATTCTTTACCTTGAAAATATATGGGTCCTTCTGAGCGAATAATGTTATCAATGATTGTAGGTTGTGTGAGATGTTGATGATCGAGGTTATTAAAGTATCGATTTGAGCTATCAACCTTTCATTTTTATTTATGAGATCCTTGAAAGAGACAAACCTGTTCAGATATTGAATTTAAAAATTTAAAAGTCGTTATCAGCAAGGTTACAAAACCTAAGATTAAAAGTTGTACAAAGCAACTTTGAAAACCCCGAAGGGTAAAGTGAGAGATATAATGAAAGTGGATGTCTAGGATACATTGCGAACAAAAATTATGTAAGTCTCCTTAATTATTCTCCAAGAAGTAAGACTTTATATGTGACCTTTGTTTTTTAAGTATTTTATACCCTGTTAAAGTTTTATACTGAGATTATCGTATCTTTGTATCGTTAACATTACAATTTTAGGGCCAACCTGCCGGTGAAGCCATAATACAGATGATCTCAGAACAAGCAGCATTTTTAGTAGTTGAGGCAAAGCATAAGCAACTGATAAGTATCAGTTCGGGGAAAAAATCAATGGTCGATGTTTCAGCATGCTCTGGTTGGGATATAGCACAATTCAGTGGTTTCATACAGTCTCCTAATCAAACTCAAGCTCAAGTCCAAGTACAAAATGCATTGTATCAGCTTCAATTATTACAAAAACAACTGGTCTCGCCGGGTAAGGATAGATTTAAATAATATGATATATACACCTGTTATTTTTTACACTGTTTTTTAAGTTAACCATAAAATATAACCTTCAATCGAAATCCCTTAATATTGTTTGGTGTACCAAATCAATCGATAAAACAGTAATTTTATTAATATCAAAATTTAATAAAAACCATCAAAAATGGCTCTCACTTTCAGTCAAAGATATTTATCAAATAGTCGAATTAAAACAAAATATAGCACAACAATGAATCAATAAAAGGACAATTAACAATTTGTATTTCCGGACAAAATAAGAAATGATATTAAACTCATTAAGTGAAGACAATGAAGATAAATAATAAATAATATGGAATTAGCGAAATATAAGGGTATTAAATAATATATTAGGAGATGAATTAAAAAGTAACAGAGAGACAAGAACAAAGACATTGTTCAGGTAAAACAGTTAAGCAATCCTTCGGCTGTGAGTTAGATACCATTCGATCGTCTAGAGACAATCTAGCCCTATTGGATGATGATAGTTGTCTGAAAAAAAATATATCTTACTTTGATAAGATTTGTAACGTTCTTCAAAAAAATATCTACTTTTTCGGTTTGGCAAAAATATATTTTCTTCTAGTTAATTAACTGGATAAATTTTCAATCACTTTAAAATCAATTAAAGGCTTTATCAATGATTTTTTTTACTAATTGGATGGTGAGATCACTTTAAAGAAAGAGACCTCTTTGTCCAGGTTCATCAGTTGTTCGACCAATCCGGTCGCTCACAGATTCCGTTTGTAGAAAATTTATTCTAAATACTCTTGAAAAATTCGTTATGCGTTAAAAATAGTTATTGATTTACTATGGCATTAATTATTAATTAATATCGTAATTTAATAATTATCGTTATTATTATTATTATTATTATTATTATTATTATTATTATTATTATTATTATTATTATTATTATTATTAT
>JBBMKC010241756.1:0-10845 GCA_037834085.1 Bipalium vagum
ATTTGAATTTAAATTTGAGCTGGCTGCTGGTTGGGCACTTGATGTTGCTCCTTGTGGGTTTGGTTGTGGGTTTGGTCGTAGTCTCCACACTATATAGGGTGAAAATTCCGATCTAAATTCGCATAACAAACATTGCACAAAGATGAATTTGTAATTTGGTCGGAGAATTAATTTGAATGTTTGAAAATTTGAGTGTTATATTTTAGCATCTTTAGTGTATTTTTCAGTGAACTGAAACATTTTTTGTGATCTATGTGAATATTGATTGTGTTATTGTGAATTTTAATAATTGTAATAAAGGTTTTCTGTGATTATTTTGATTCACTTTGGTGCGAACCGAAATAATTAGGAACAAGTTTTCTGAATATATCGACCCGATATAAATATGTTTTAAATATCTTCTTGGTTGTGTTAATAAAATTTTCTGATCCCTTTACTCACTCTATGGAAATGTTAGACTATTATTTACTATGAACACTGCCGTAACACTTATCTCGTAAAGTTTACTGACCCCTTCACTTTTGTCAAAACGTGTACGCAAATGAATGAATCAAACAACTACGAACAACACTTTATTGCTAAAATAACAATATAAACAGTAACAATTTGTTTCAAATGATCAATAAAATGTCTGCAATCAATCACACTGAAAATCAACGTCAAGAATAATAATCAATTAAATTAAAATCAAATAATTAAATACCAATATCAATTAAATGTCAGTAAAGATTAAATATCAATTAATTTAAAAAGAGAAAAACAAAATCAAGATATTCTCACCATTTGTGACGACAGCTTTAAAAGGTGCTTTGTTGAGCCAAATCCGGTCCGCTCAGAAACACCCTAACAGCACAGGACCAATCTTGAGCTCCTGTCGCTTAAAGTGCATAAATATGAATTTACAATTTGAAAATCTTCGGATAATTGCAACAAATCTTGACTCTTCCAGCAAAATAAAATCTTCTTGATTACTCTTCTGACAACCAAAAATAATAATGCTCGATCTTTCTTCTCACAACAAAATAATAATAATTCTCGATCTCTCTTCTGTGACAATCCACTGCGGATTCCAACTCCTTATATACCATTCAGATCAGCCGTAGATCAGCTTGATTAATGGGGAATGTCGATTCCCCTTTTAGATCGATAATTCTAAATCGGTCCCTCCTTGCGGACCCTGATCTAATCTTGGCAATTTGAGTTCGCCATTGTCAAGATTAGATCCCTTTTGAAAATAATTGTTTGCCTTTTTTGTTTGAATGTATTTTTTAATTAATTAATTATTATTATTTTATTTCTGACCTTTTTGCGGTCTTAATAATTAATTGATAATAACCAATCTAAACCCTATTGTAGTCTCAAACATATGATTTTACAAGGGTTTACAGTGATGTGTCCTTGGCTAACCCAAGACAAAGAATGTTTTTATAAAGGCAACGTAAGGATTTACCTGCTATTACCATATATGGCAGCATTGGTTACAAATAATAAAACATTCTCGAGTTCGATTTCATATGGTTATAACAATTGACAATTTATTCGTTTTTTAAAAACTCCGCTTGTAATGAGAATAGTTTGCTTTCCTTTGATTCCGTTAATATACCTACAATAACATTTGTATTAAAGCGTCCGTCAACGTCTGTGGTTTCATCAATAGAAACCTTTTTTCACGTATCTTCTGTCGAATGCCAATACTGTGTGGTCATAGCACACCGACATTTTTTTCGTATCGTGGACTCGTAGAATTTCATTACCTGTATATTTTTAAAAAACTTTGCAGTGTCATTTTCCAACTTTCCAAGTGGAATATTTGCGGAAATAAATGTGTTACATAAATCAATTGAAAATGTTGACGTACCAGGTTCTAATAGAATATTCGAGTTAAAACTTTGTCCACTGCTCACTTTATTTTCGATTCGACGTCCGTATTTTTTATTGGAAATATGTTGCTCCACATTAAATCGTTTGTTGACAACACCTTTTTATTGAATATTTTGCAAAGTAAAATAAATCCATCATTGCAAAATATGTCTTTTCCCAATTCAATAACCATTTTTCTTAATTGACTTACAAGATTTAATTTGGTTTTGAGCATTACTACATTACATAAAATTTTAAATTGAATTTTATCAAATAAAAAGTTACTGGAAAATACTCTCATAATAAGTTTATTTTAACAAACTGTGGTAAAAATAAGAGATGTGACTTAGACATATAAATTAACCTGTTGATTAAATGGACTTATAAACAAAAATGACATCATAAAAACCTACCCCTAGAAATAAATTAAAGAAATCAGAAGTAAAAAAAATAAATTTAATAAAACCTTATTAAAAGAAAAGAACAAACCTCCTATTTCGATGTGTTTGAAGAGGTCTTCCACAGAACTTTAAATGAAAAAGAAATTAATAGATTACTTAGCCTTTCCCCCTAATTAGTCCTTACAATAATCGTTTTTATTTTCTGACATGTCTTATTTACAAAGAATTCGTTTATTTTAATAATGATTTTGAGCTGGATATTCATATAATTTTCTTATTTTTGTGGTGTCTTATTAGAACCTAAAAACGTAAGTCTTAAAATTTAAATTAGTCTATTACAGTTACGCAATGCTCAGCTTGATTTCAGACTTTACTAAACCTAGTGAGATTTAGAACTTTAAAATAGATGAGATTAATGAGATAATAAGAGAAAATTGCTCACACCAGATTTTCTCATTTTACTGAGAAAATATTAAAGAAAGTCCTTAAAAACTCGATTTTGAATCAATTTTAATTTTTTATAAAACCCAGTTGAATAAAAAGGTCGAATACAATTCTTTTTATTCAACTTTCATGATAAATACCTTTATTATCAACGTTGAATTCACAAATACTACTATTTGCGGAATGTGAACATATAACCTCACCAAAATGTTTAATAAAATTAGACTTCATATTTTTCAATAAATGAAAAGTTCAATAATTCACAATTTTCGATTTTTACATCAAAAGAACATAACTGAAAATTCAATACACCAAAAATTGAGTCACAAATCAAAATTAATTATTAATTTCGCAAACTAATTATATTAGTAACAATGCATATACGAACTTATAATTCAAATAATTCATTCTTAACAAAATAGCACAGCACATCACACAAACTGTACCACTTTAACATACCTCAGACAATTAATATATATGGAAATTATTTACAAAGGCCAAGAGACTAAAACCCTTTCAAAACAATAATTACAGGACATTTCATTTTATCTTTTAAAAAAATCAGTTTCATCAAACATTTCGAATCAGTAAAAATCAATATTGAAAATTTCCTCTAATGTGTCATCAAGAACTTTTGGTGAATTTCTGAAAGCAAGAATGTATTAATACAAAACACTCAATAAGTTTAATTCTAATATTCTGTATTTCCACGAATTGGGAACCATTTTATTAGGTGTACAACTATGACTCCGGGTTTTTTAAATAGGAAAACAAAGAAATTTATTACAAATTTTATTTAAAAACATTTATTGAAAATTTGTTCCATTGGAAGCTACAACCTTTGCCCACCTTTCAGGTAACGAATGAATTCCATGAAAGGAAAACTCTGGCTCTTTTGATGAACTCCAGCTGTCAATCCAATTTTGGAGGTCTTCAAGGGAACTGAACCGCTCTCAGGAAAGTGCTGACTGCAAACAGCGGAACAAATGATAATCCGAAGGAGCGATTTATGGTAAATAGGGCGGATGAGGTAAGACTTCCCACTTTGTATATTCTAAGTAATTATTTACAACTGAATTAACGTGTGGTCTAGCGTTATCATGTTGTAAAATTATCTTTTCGTGTCTAGTCCACCCATTCCAGTCGTTTTTCATTCAAAGCTTGCTTCAAACAAATTAATTGTAATCGATAAAGTTCACAAGTTAGTGTTTGACAAGGATTTTAAAAACAACATAACTTTCAAACCGTGGAAATTTTGTTTCGGTGTTGATGGACCGGTTTCATTTGGCATCACACAAGCTGCTTTCAGTTTTGGATTATCATAACGAATCCATTTTTCGTCTCCTGTTATAATTCGATGCAAAACGCTTTTCATTTTTTGTCTCTGAAGAAGGAAATCACAAATTGTTTTTCGCCGTTCAATGCATCTTTCTGTCAATTCATGTGGAATCCAAATTCCTAATTTTCGAAAAATTCCTAAAGCTGTCAGACGTTTTGAAATGCACCGTTGAGTCACATTTAATGCGACAGCCATATCAGATTGTGTTTGGCATGGTCTTCGTCAAAAAGCCTTCTCAAATCTCTATCTTCACATTGTTTTTGTGGCTTCCCATGCTCCTTGTCGTTCGTATCATATTGGCCATTTCTAAGACGGCAAAATTTAGTCCAATCTTTTCGGCAATCTGTGAAAGTAGATTGCTTATTGAGTTTACGGTCATCTCCATTGCATCGATTCTTTCATACAATGAGGACCCATCAGGATATCCATTTCCAGTTTGCTTCTCTTTATTTGTTCCTGGCAATTCCTTGAGAGTTTCTTCTTTCTGATTTTTTCCAGTCATTTTGTTGATAATTATTATGATTAATCAAACAAATAATTCTTTTTTTCTTGGCAATAAAGTAATGTAGAATTATTTCCCACAAATGACGTTTATTTTGGATGAATATTGAATTGTTGAATCGCTATAATATTTAAGCAAGGAATATTAAAACAACTGTCTCGTGATATTGTTAATCATATGATATTTTTGTTTATAAATCAATTCAATATAATTTAGATATACATACAAACAAAATTTTTATTATCATTTTAAAAAAAAAGCCGGAGTCATAGTTGTACATCTAATAAAAGTACTACTAAGGCTTAAAATTGCACCAATAATGATATTATTTTCATAAATCCATTCAATTAAATTTGAAAGGGTTTTAAAAATGGAAAGCTTATATTTTTATACAGCTCTGATATTAATTTTCTGAACGCCACATTATAAAAAAGCTTCTCATTTTACTTAGACAACGAAAAATCATTTCCCGAAAAATGTATAATTTATTTTAAATTTATAAAAATAATTTTTACCCAAAATCTTTTAAAAGGAAGTAATACCAATCAAGAATTTATCTTTATTGGGGATTAAAGTTTTAATTCCTCTAATCTATAAGGTTTATTAATACACCGTATATGTGTGTGATTATGTTTTATTTTCAGTAATTTATCCAAAAAAATTTTAAAAACTATTATTTTTTTACCAGGAAAACTTGTAAGCGAAATTTTTCTAATAACACCGGGAACAAAAGATAAGAGTACCTGTAACAAAAAAGCGCAGCGTTAATTAAACCAACAATATCATACTCCAAAATTGCGGTTGATAAACCAAACAAACCATCAATTATTCAATTAAGTCCTTTTTCGCCATTAAATTTAAAATGTACTCTTGAAAAATCAACTATTTTAAAAATTATTAAAAACTGTCACTATTATTCTTACTTGTTAGAATTTATAGAATCAGAAATGTGAAGTATTTTTTCTAAAGAGTGTTTCGTCGATGGTTTTTTTACTTTATGTAATTCTGAAATAATGGAAGAATTGTTTGGAAGAAAATTTGCACTAGAAGACTGCTTGGAAATATAATCAAGAATATCAATTGGAGTTAAGACACCTATTGTTGGACTAGATATGCATAACCCCGTTCTTATCAACACAAAGCTTGCTTTCTCTTTCACAACAAGATCAATCATATATTGAATGGACTGATCAATACTACAACTGACAACAGGATCACGATATGTCATCGGACAGTTTATTTGATTGCGAAATTGTAGTATCTGAGCAGCTGTTATTGTTGGATCTCTGTGTCTATGAATCATAATTAAATGAAGTATGTCAGATATCGTTATGACATCACAGACAACAAATTGAGAAGTAGATTGGCATTTTTCTTTGGATCCAGAAGAAAGAACTAAAGCGCATGGATAATAGCTTTGATCCATTGATCGAAGAATATCTGTTATTGGAGAATGATTGAAAACTAAGTATTGTGTCTTTCCAGATCTTGAGATGTTTAAATCTTCACTGCATTCATTATTAGATGATGGATTTAAAATTTCCAACCGACTTTCTGACAACAAGTCTCCAGATTTGATTGAAAAATTAAAGCATGATTCGACATTCATAGTAGATAATTTGATTGAAAGATAAATAAGAATTCTCAAATCGGTCAAAATGAATAAAGGATTTCCAGAAAGACATTCATCTAGAACAATAACTTTCGATTTTCTTATCTGATTTAACATATTGGTAACAGAATATAAATTGGTTTCAGGTAGAACTCCAGCTATATGTCCTTGCATTGTACGAAATCGAGGAATAATGTTTAGAATTTTCTCAACTGTAAGTGTACTAAAATCTTCATTCCGAAAACCACTTTCATCACAATTATCTTCTTTTTGTAATTTATAAAAATATAACAAAAGTGGTATTAAATCATTAACAGTCAATAAAGCAACGAATTCTTGTTTTTCCGAATTCCATATCGGAGATGCTCGAACAACGTGATCTTCAATAGCTTCAAAAGCTTTACCAATCTAAATGAATATAACCTTTAAAAGGCCTCACTTTTATAAGCAATATAATATAAGATAATATTTTCAATTTTCTTCTCTTACTCATGTTACTTTATTATTATTTACTTTAATATTATTTCTCTTTAATTTACTGAGAACAAAACACAAAGTTGATGACAAAATAATCTTCGAATTATAAAACTTTATAAATTTATTTATTAAAAATCAATCATTGTTCCAAAATTTATTTTAGCACTTGCGTAACTATTAATCAGAATTAATATTGAAATAATAGATCCAGAACCGACTCTAATCATAAACTGTGTGCCTCACAAAAATTGATTGATCTTAAATATAAAACAGTGATGACGGCACCTCTTAATGAGCAATTTCATTGTATGTAATTTTTAATATTAAAAAAAATTGAAGATCATATTGTACCTTGTTCTTAACATTTAAATGGTAATATTTCTTTTAGATTGTTATAAGAAATCAATAGAACGAAAAAATATCACGTTTATCTTTAAATAGGATAAAAGTTCAACCAAGACATTAAAAATGATGAAAACTGGTTTTATTTCTGTTGTAGATTTACTAATGGAATCATTCGAATCATATGCGATTTTAAGCGATTAAAAATGTGCAAGTATTAGAAATTCTTAGAACAAATTTGTGTATCTACTAAACTTATTGAGAAATTCATAATATTCCGAAGACCTCTGTGCACTGTATTTTAACAGGAAAGTTTTGGAAACCGGATTTTCACGTGTTCTGTGCCTCACTTGAAAACGTAATAAAAAGACTAACTCAAATAAAAAAATCATTGAACTCATTTTTATCTGCTGAACGTTCAATATGAGTCAGCTAGAAAGCACTGAAGCCAGAAATGAATTTTTTCAGATGATCATAGACCAAAAAAGGTATGCGTTCAAACCAAATAAACAGCTTCCTTCAATTCCAAAAAAATGTAGTCTAATGGGTCAAACGGTAAATGACGAACATTTTGAGGGTGTGTTAACGAAATTTGTGGAAGAAATACTTGAATACAGAGACCAGGAGTCTTGGTCCAATTTTAATGAAAATGCACTTGCGGCACATAAATGGAAGTTAATGCGAAATTCTTTGTCCAGTAAAAATATTATATTTCTTGACTATCAAAGTTATTTACATGTGTGATAGCTCTTTCAAGATACAAGCAAGATTGCTTTGAAATATTGAAGAAAATTTTTAAACCTATTGTGAATTCAATGGAAATTATTTTCAATGAACATATTTAAATATGTTTTCATGTTTTATGAGCAGATTTTCATTTCATACAAGTAACCTTTTCATTGGAACACACCTCAATGCACGTTAAAAATTGATAACATCCTCTGTTAATATAGTTAATATAATAACAAAATTAGCTCTAAAGTGCTGAAACGTCTCTGATATCATATTATCATAGACTCAAAGAATCTTGAGATTTAATTAATTCTATTTATTAAAATATTCATATTCTGAAATATATTGGATCAAAGCTCAGGTGTCAAGTGTCAATTATCAAATTATAATTAGCCTTTTAACAGTGACACCAATGTTCGACATAGTTTTTTATTTATTATAAATTACTTTCTTGACAAATTTTACCATAATTATATTAAATGTTTAAAAATAAGAATATTCATTATTGAAACTATTATTTATATATCTCGAGGTTTGCACGCACTCATTCATTTGTACAATATGTATTGCGGCGTAATACAAGGTTTGTCATGCCCCTTTGTAATTCAATTTTGTTAATATGATATTTCACGTGGTTAATTTTTAATTCAATGTTGTTTGAATAATCTTTTTACGATTTTATTCATTTTAATTGAAAATAAAGTATTTAAATGGCAATATCAAATGATGTTTGCGAATTATTGATTGTTACAGGTGTCACTTTTGGTGTTAAGCATATAAAACTTAGATATGCAATTATTAAAGAAGATTCGATTACTAAAAAATTAGACAAAAGTTGACTTATAAAATGACATGACGAACCCTGTATATACTAGTGTATATTGTAGTTTGCAACTTAACCTTTTCATCTTTTATACTAGAATAAACGATTATTTTTAATACCCGTGATTTAATTCAATGACAAGAAATATATATTCTCAAAGCACAGTGAAATTTTCAATTATCTATTTTTTAAATTTATCGATTTCATTTAATTATTACACTAAATTTTTCAACTGTTAAAATTCTAACTTGTTTTAACTACTTTTAATTTTGTTTTATAATCAAAGAATTAGCATACAAAACAAGGATTCCTCATAACATTCCATGTTTGACGTATCACATAATATCATAACAAACAATATGCAAGTGTTTTTATAAGTTATTTTTATATATTAAGATTATAAAAATCTTAATAGATTAAAGAAATACTTTTTCTTTGTACACTTATCCTGTACATTTTGTGAGAACTGGGAACAATTACTTACATGAATGTTTGAATTATTGAGAAAATTTTCACAAAATATATTATGAGGGATATTGAAGTGAAATTCAAATATTTTATATAGCACTTCAAATGTCAATAATGAATGGTAAGTTTTACAATTTCAGAATTCGAAAATTATTTTTATATTGTCAGTTCTCAATTTGAATAATAAAAACTGTCAAAACTTTGTGTTCTGCATTTTAAATAGATATTTTTTGTAAGTTTTCTAAAATATCTTTGTCCCGTTAATTTGAAGAATATAACAACTGGTAGAAACCTTAAATAGAATGCAAAAATTACACACAAACTCATAAATGTGACACACAAGGTTTAATGATATAGTGACAGATAGGACATCTTCAAGAAATGTAAATGACTGTAAAAAACAGAAACTTGGGTACAAAATTCAACTTCTTTGAATATTTCATAAATGGTTTTATTTTGCTGCTATAGTTGTCAAAGCTCTATAATCTAGTGGAATTAAGAATTTTTTATTCATATCGAACCTAATTGCATACACAGCAAATAAATTATTAAAAAACTAATCAATTAATTATTTTCTTTGTTCCAAATGAAAAGATCTTCATTTACTTTAATTTCTTTTTTATTTTTGCATACATAGGTTCTAATGTTTGCCTGATATTTTAATTGAAAAGTGATCATATCTTTTGTTTATCATTAATAAATGTTATGCAGAATAAACATTTTGGTTAGACAATGAGAGCTTTGATTTTAAAATCATAATTTAAACATAAAATAGAATAATATCAAAGTTTTAATGACAACTATTAAAATATTTTTAATTAATGAAAATAATTATAATATATAATTATTGTTACCTAAAATTAATATTTTTTACATTTTCAGTACTACATAATCTTAAATATAATATTATAAAAATTTAAATACAACAAATTAAAATTTTAAATGTTATAATTAAATTATAATCAAATAAATTTTAAAAAGATAAAGGATTGATAATCTCGTGCTTAGATGAATAGGTGTATTTGAACAGTACGATGAGTGGCGGAGAAAATGAAATAATTAATAAAATTAATTAACTTAAATTTCAATATCCAAAAATTTTTTTTAAAGTAAATTTTTAAAAAACATCACACCCTTCCTTGTCATTTATTAAGTATTGGTCTTCCCTGTTAGATAGATATTATTTATATTTTCATGTAGAATCAATAGTTTTCATAATATGATTTTCACATTTTATATGTAAAACATTCGTGAAAATATTAATATTTTTAGACTTGTAGCAATAAAGTGTAAAGCTTATAGATTATTTTAGAAGCAATTAATAATAAAAAAATATAATATAATCTCGATCTATATTTCACCAATTTATTAGTTTTAAAATATAAACATTTTCTCAATTTCTGTTTATGTTTTGCAGTTAATACATCATTGGTTATGCATCCTGTATTTAACAGTTGTGTTCTTAAATGTATATAGTAAATTTTAATATCGTACTTTACAGACACAGATAGCATCTGAACAATATGTCTTAATTGAAAAAAAACTAAATATATTTAAATTCCACTTTTTGAATCATTTAAATATGGAGTTAAAATTTTATTTTCTATATATTTATATGATATTTATATTATATTTATTAATTATTTGGAGTTTTTTAAAAAATTTTCAGTGAAGAGGTTAAAAAGTATTAAATTTAGTCTTTGTTTCCTAATAAAACCAGTGTAAGCTATTTTAAAATCTATTAAATAAAATTACGATCAACATAAACACCTGGACAAAAAATGAGGCTTACATAATTTATATCATATATTATGACAACATTTATTTTAACAATTTTACAAAAAT
>JBBMKC010241767.1:0-10845 GCA_037834085.1 Bipalium vagum
CAAAGATGGATACAAATAAAATACATTTTCGCCATTTAATGCTCTTCTACTACCGGAAAGGTAAAAGTGCCGCAAAATAGCAAACAAGATATGTGGTGTTTATGGTGAATTAGCAATATCTGATAGAAGTGGTTTGCAAGATTTAAAGATGGTAATTTTGGCCTTGAGGATCAAGAACACACGGGAGACCGAGAACTGCTGATTATAAACAAATTACCGCGTTTCTTGAGAAAAATTCACCCCGTACCACACGTGAATTAGAAGAGATATTAGGTATCCCAAGATCCACCATACACGAGAATTTATTGAATCTTGGTTTTATTAATCGTTTAGATGTACGGATTCCACATGTTTTAAGTAAAAATAACCTAATGAATAGAGTTAACATCTGCGACTTAAATTAAAAACGCAACAAAGTAACATCATTTTTGAAGTAAATGGTGACAGGAGATGAGAAAATGATCATTTATAATAATCTCCAACGGAAAAGATTCTGGGGAAAGCAATGATATCCACCATGAACCACCAAAAAAGGCAGTCTTCATCCAAAAAAATTATGCTTTGTGTCTGGTGGGAGTGGCTAGGAATTCTATATTATGAGCTTCTACCAACAAATCAGACAATAAATTTTGAAAAATACTGCTAATTTCTATTTAAAATTCGGAACGAACTTTCCGGACAACCCTATATATATTAAATGAAAAATTTTATTAAACTCTTAATTATATTTCCATACGAGTCTAAGGACTTTATCCACACCACCTAAATGATTTCGATTTATGGAGTCTGCAAAATTATAGATTTTTCAAACTATTTCTTATATAAATTAATGGAGATGAATATGACCGTGGCCCAATTATTAAACTATTTTTGGTTCATTTCAATTATTGATGAAGAACTCATAATACATATATAGCTTACATTTTTTTCCAAAACTCTTTAAAATTCGAAAAAGTCTACAAATACAATCTAAATTCATTTTCTTTTAGTTTTTTAACTTTAAAATAAGATTTCTTTAAGAAAGATTAATACTTATTATATTTCTATGGTTTCTAAACAAAGTTTCAAGGTATCTCTTACGTTTTTCGAATTTCTAACTCGTTGAACACCATTGTAGTAGAGCTAGTAGTACTAGTATTAGTTGTGAAGTTATCAATTATTATAATGTTAGTAATTGTCTTGTAGATCAAACGAAAAATCATTGACATAAGTTAATATTGAAAACATTCATCCCACCCTATATGTGACCATGGTGGATAAATCAATAAAATATTAGTTAATATAATATTTTATCGTATTACATGGATAAATTTTGCGACTAATAAATTTGCATCCTAATGAACCAGAAAATCTTTCTTAATTCACTGAACATAGTAAAACCACATTTCAAACTTCGGTAAATTTTACGTAAATATTTTTCCTGCAAATTATACTTATCATTTTATTAATATAGATAAAAAAATCATTGAATTATTTATATCGCTTTGGAAATTTAAATCAATAATTTCCTTTTAATTATTTATTTTTTGTTTCTTCCTGTGAAAAATATCTTAACATAAGATATTTAAGAGAAACACAATTTTTAATTCAAAATTTCCCCTAAAATAACCAAATGATCCTTTTTACAAGAATGTTATAAAAAATTCTTAACTTTCTGTTGAAATAAATTAATATAGAACTTCACTATCTAAATTAAAGATTATAATAAAAATATAAAAATAATAATATATAAAAATACTATAAAATCTCTTTAAAAGCTTCTCTAAATTTTTTAATGTTTAAATTTTAAAAAAATCGTAATTGATAAAATTCAATAAATAAAGAATAAAAAAATAATTAATGTTATTAAGAAAAAATTAATAAACTCGTACTTTTTAATTACATGTCTATTTTAATGTAATTAAATTCAATTAAAAAGAAAGAAAAATAAATAAAGAAAATTGAGTTTAATTAAAAATAAAAAAAAACAATTCATAAAAATAAAATTGATTTAACCGTAAATTTTTTACCACAAAATTTTTTTGAAAAAATGTTCAATTTCTATTAATTATCTATCAAAAATATTGATAAATAATCGTTTAAATAAATATAATATGGATTATGCCTATAATCCCGTTTATAATGAGCACCCTTTCATTTGATTGAATATTGAATAAAATTGCATTCGTAAATAATGAATTCATTGTTTCACTGACAAATAAATTTTATCTTTATATAAATTATTATCCATAATAGCAGAAATGATGTCCCCATCTAAGTACGTGTACGTTTAACCAGAATTTCTTTTCAATTAATTCACTAAGATGGAATATTTAATACGGTTCTTCAACTCCAGTATACCGTGGAACAAGTGAGTTAGAAATGATATCAACTAATTTTACAACAGTTACAGCATCTTACCATTTTAAATGGTTGATTGCAATGAATTATAGCCAGCAACAATTATATGATTGCAAGGTGTGCCACCAGAGCGAGCTGCAGAAATTTCATCTATTTTCCACCAGTTGCTGTAAAAGCAAAGGGAAAATTGCATTTACTCCTCCAAAGGGGGATGATGATTATATTATTATAATGAAAACAGAGATAAAGTCATTATCCATTCATCTGTTTCAACCAGTCAGGTAATTGATATACATGAACAAACGTTTTCTTATTTATAAACAGATGCTTATATTCAATTACATTAGTCTTCTCTCAGAGAAATCAGGTAAAGTTTGTTTTAGAATTTTTATAAATATTTAAATATTCAATTATCATTATTTACTTTCAATAATATTATTAATAATGATAATAATGGTTGATGTGTTTTGTTAATTTAAATTATTCACTATTATTAATAGATTGTGCTGTTCATTTTAAACAAAATAAATTAAACATTTTCTAAAAATGATTGATTATATATTTAAAATATATCATTAAGTGTCATTAAAAATAAGAACTTCAATAATCAATATAAATATTTTCATGATGGAAAACTATAAGATTTCTCTTGGAAGACTAGTAATTTTGTTGTTTGATTAGTTAACAACATTATTTCTATTTTCCAAGATACTTAAAGTCAGGCGGCAATTTTTTTAACGATTTATATTTTTACAAAACGAAAGAAAGAAACAATTTCTATGATCAGTTGTTTTATTAAATAAACTTCATCTAACGTTCAACCATCTTTGCGGCATGATCGCTTTCGATTTCTTTGATCAAGCTCTTCTTATAACTGTAAATATCACCATCCCACTTTGTAATTTTTCCATGATTGCAAACCCAAATTTCTTCTGCTACTTTTCCGATCAATCGGAAATCGTGACTGACCAGCAACATTCCACCTTCAAATGCATTCAACGCTTCAGCCAGAGAATCGATTGTCTCAAGATCCAAATGATTCGTCGGTTCGTCTAACAGTAACATGTGTGGACATCCTTCCGCTAACCAGGCAAATATAATTCGACATCTCTGGCCATCAGAAAGCGCTTTTATGGGACAGGTTTGTTGAGCTCCGGTTAGACCGTAACGACCAAGTTTCTTTCTCATTTCATCTCTTTCTTTAATTGCAGGAAATTTTTGCATCATCCACTGAAGAGCAGTGCAATTCAAATCTAGGATCTCATGCAAATGTTGGTGGTATCGACCAATTCTGACGTGGGAATGTCTTCTTATCAAACCATCTGTCGGTTCCAATTCGGATGCAATCAATTTCAGCAAAGTGGATTTTCCAGCTCCATTCGGGCCCACCAATGCAACTCTGGTATCCAAATCAACCCCAAAGTCGATGTTGTCATATATAAGTGGCTGTAATGATTATTAAGTACATTTTAATCATAATAATAATTAACTTTACCTTCTTTTCATTATATCTGAAACTGACATTCTGAATCTGGATTACCGGTGGAGGAATAGTACCACAGCTCGGAAAGTAAAATACAAGATTTCTGTCCGCTGAGACCTTTTGAGTCAATCCACCATCGACCATCTTCTTCAAAGTCTTTTCTTTACTTTGAGCTTGTCTTGCCAATTTCTTACTACCATGACCGAACCTGGCTATGTAATCTTTCATGTGAGCAATCTGGTCTTGTTCCCACTTGTATTTCTTCATTTGATTTTCTTCTAACTCCATTCTTGTCATAACGTATTGATCATAATTACCGGTATAATATAACAATTTTTTGTTATGCATGTGAATAATGTTTGTACAGACTCCGTTAAGGAAATCTTCCGAGTGGGAGATAATAATCAATATTCTGCTGTATTTACTCAGTTCCTTTTCCAACCAGACACAGGCGTTCAGATCTAAATGATTTGTGGGCTCGTCCAACATCAACAAAGCTGGTTTGACGAAAAGAGCACGTGCCAAAGAAATTCTCATTCTCCATCCTCCACTGAAATCTTTTACAGCTTTGTTTTGCATGTCTTTTGTGAATCCTAACCCATAGAGAATTTCGGCTGCTCTTTTCTCAGCAATTTCAGCATCGAGTGCGTCCAAGCGTTCATAGACCTCAGCCAATCTGTCTTGAGCGTCAACTGAATCTTCAAGAGCTAAAGACTCGGCTTCCTTCTCCAATCGAATTCTTTCAACATCGGCTTCCATTACAGCCTGCAAAGCCGTTTTCTCGGAAGGCGCCATTTCACGTTGCAAATGGAAATGATCAATATGTGATGGGATTGGAATTTCATTGTTTGACAGTATCGCTAACAAAGTAGATTTTCCGCACCCATTTAAACCTATTAATCCGTATCTCCTACCATTGTTCAACTCAATTGAAGTATCCTGTAAAATTTCCTGTCCATGAAAGGTCACACATAAATTGCTAAAGTGAACGTCCCGAGACTCTTTCTGTGAAGTCAAAACACCCGTAACACTTCTGTGTTTGGCCACTTGCTCACTGCATAAATTCATACTTTCAATCTCATTTATCAAAGCCGATTGCTTTTCATCATCACTTCCAATGTATTCTCCGTTCACGTTGGCCTGGACAACGTTTTCCTCTTGACCATTGACTTCAACTTGTTTAGGAATTTCTTTTTCCAATGTCTTCTTGCTGGGGTCATTTTGACGCTTCTTAGTTGCGTTTTTCTTGGCTGCTGCTTTGGCTTTTTTATTATCAGATGGCATTGTTAATACAAATTACACGATTTGATATATTTTAAAATTATAATCAATTGAAACAAATTAAATTTTTATGTTTTTATTTCGAATCTTAATTTCCGACAATTTTTAAAATTCCGGAAATGTTTTTATAAATTATTTAATTCAATTAAAAATAATTAAGATATTTTCATTTGTGATTTTCAAAATATATTTGAAAAAATGTGTAATAAATTTTAATTGTAAATTTTATTAAATTTAATTCATGGAGAATTAATACATTTAATCATTAATTATGTGAAAAATCATTAATTACATTTAAAGGAAAACGGTGATCTGACAATATTCGTAATTTATTATAAAAATCTCGATTTTTGCGAAAATATTCATAAATTTTCTCAAATTGTTATATTCATATTTAATCAAATAATATTAAATAATTTATTCCATAATTTTGAAAGATTAACAATTTATTCCATACCTTTTCCTTGATTTTCACCAGTATTATTTTAAAGTAATATCAATAAAATATATTGTTGAATTATTGTTTTACTTTTATGATCTCAATGCCTTAAATTATGCTATTTATAAATATAAATTGTTATTATTAATATTTTATAATTTTAGAACGATATATGACATTTTATCTAACTAAAATTTTTTTTATTTATTTGAATATTTAAAACAATGTTGGAATTTTAAAATAAAATTATCCTTTTTTAAATGCACTTATATTTTGGTAGTCATACAGAATATAAAATTTATTAATCTATCAAACTTTTTGAACTCAAGTTTTCAAAAAATTTATTTTTACTAAAAAAATACGTCATTACATATATCCATGTCAAATTTGAAAAAATGATTTTTATTAAATTTTTAATTAAAAGTTTTTGGGATATTAAAATATTAATTTAAGAAAATTCTGATATAATGAGAGGCAATATTTACTTGTATTTATTAATAGTTTTGATTAATAAAATTATATTATAAATGTTTAACTTTATATATTTTGATTTTAAAAATTGTTGATGTTGAAAAGGTGCCTTAAATGATTAATCGATCAAGATTAATTATTATTATTATTATTATTATTATTATTATTATTATTATTATTATTATTATTATTATTATTATTATTACTTTTTGAACTTTTTAAACTAAAATTTTATACATAATAATGAAATCTTATTTATTTATATATTTAAAAGAAAAACGCAAATAACTTCTATGAAAGACCAGTTATAAACTACGATACTGCTAATCCGTCTACCTACCTGCAAAAATAGCAGCTTCTGAATCGTTTTTCACAACACGTTGTCTATAATAATCTCAAACATGATAAGGATATTCACATAAGATGGGCGCAGTGTCTAAGTCTTATCCCGTCATTATTAATCTCATAAATATTTCACATTAAACAATTAACGAACATTCTATAAGATTGAGTAATGAAATCATGATTACTTTATAATTGCAATATTAATTTAATTGTACTGATGTCGTATTTTTTCGAGAAATTATTAAATTATTTTTCAGAAAATATTTTTGATTATCAATTTTTTTTTAACAATTTTCAAAACTATTGCTCTACAATGTGAAGTATGAATTTATATATAATGTTTTATTTTTATTTTTATATAATATTTCATAATCACCAAATATAATGTGGTTAAAAATTGTTATTTCCAGGTGGTTTTTCTTTTGTTTTGCTGATTTACGGGAAAACTATAAATAAAGTAAAAAAAACAAGAAAAATTATTTTTTAATAAAAACCCTACGTAGTTATGTCAGCGGTTTCATGAGAATCAGCAGGCAGAGGGGTACGAGATGGGTGAGTATGCAAAGGAGAGTCGGAATGAGAATCATTGCAAACTTATTTTCTATTGTGAAAGAAAAATCTTTTTCAACTGTCTGCGGATTCTTCGTGAATTTCTGTTATTTTTCATTTTATATTTTGAGAAATTCTGTAAATGTTTTTTATTTCGTAAATATTTATAAAATTCTCTTAAAATATTACTGTCAGATTTCATTTTCTAAAAAGGATAGACTAATTATTTTCGAGTTAACTTCGTCATTTAATCAATCTTATCATTTTATATATTTCTTTTAGTACATATTCGAGAGAATGGTTTTCTGTTTTGGTAATTACAGCAGTTGGGGCGAATATTTTGGTAAATTGCTGTTGTTCCTGATATTTGTTTAGTACATTTATTTATGTATTTATAGAAAAATTATGAAAATTCGTCAAGCATACATTGTCTATTTACAGGGTGCTTGTCTTAGGGTTAGTAACATTGTAAAGACCAGAGAGGTTTCACGCATATTATTAAAGATATTTTATCTTTTATAAATAGAATAAAATCATCGTTTAGTTCAAATAATCTTGTTTTAATAAAATGTAAACTATTTGCTAATTGCTTTGTTGAATATATTCAAAGTAAAAAAAGCATTAAAACATTTTTTATAAAACTATTATTATCCCTTGTATTGCGTATATTTTACCACTGATGATGTACTCGTTTCATTCCACATGTTTAAGCCAACAGATATTTAAGAAAATTCATCTGGATATAAATAAAATATTATTTTAATTTATTAGGCTGCAATATAATTTTCATGAATTTATTATTTTATGGTTTTGTTTTACGATATCATATCTATTTAATATCAATTACATTTATTTGAAAGGCTTTTTTTCTGTTCTACAATAGAACAATGCAGTTTTTTTTAATGTCATTTTGTTTTATTTAAATTTGAAAGCCGTGAAATGCAGTACAAAGTTAATTAAAATACAATTTCCGTCACCTATTACTCTTAATTTAATTGAGACAAGAAAATTTCAGAAGCGGTCCAGGAAATTTGTTTTTAAATTTTTTAAAATTTGCCTTGTTTAAACTATTGAAAAATATTGGTACGAGAAATTCGAAAATTTCATATTCAGTCTTCAGGCACTCAAATACTCCAACTTTGATGATGACCAATTGATAGCACTCGTGAAACAAGATGGCCGCCAGACTTAAGAGATTTGTCTCAGAGGATGAGCAGCAATATAATGACAGACTTCCGACATCTAAATGGGTATAATCAAAAAATGAATGCTTGTGTGGCATTTTAGTTAAACAAAAAATCAAAAAAAGTTGTTTAAAAATTACAGCTATATATCTTGCTAGACACCAAGCAACAAAGTTTTTTCATCAAATTGTCACAGAAGGTGATAAATTGTGTTTGCATACAAACTTGAGGCACAGAAAGAAAGTGATTGACTCCTGTTTGCAGAGCAATGTCACTAATTATGCAAGATTTGCATCCAAAGAATATCATGATCTTTGTTTGGTGTAATTGGACCGGTCTCATACACTGGGAAATGATCCAGAAAAACCAGAAAGTCGACTAGCATATATGAAGGAGTCAACTTCATCTAATTAACGGTATTAAGTAAAAGAAAAGACAGGATAACCGAGAAAAATTCATTCTTTTGCATCATAACACAAAACCGCACAGAATACAATCGTCAAAATCATAATCAACACCACCTGTATTACCATACTTTCTGTCAACAGATTTCTCTCTTTTCCTTTTGCTAGCATTACTTTTGAGGAGGATCTTAAAAATTGGTTGACCAGTTTTTTTAAAGTAGATCTAACGATTTCCTGGAATAAGAGCTTCGAGAAATTGGTGGAAAGATGAGAGAAGGTCCTAAATAATAAGTGAAAATACACTTTAAATTGATTCGTAATTATTATTTGTGATTTTGAGATATTTATACATTTCATTTTATTACATATTTGAATGTGAATTTGTTAAATATTAAAAACCTGAATGTAACAAATTAACATAAAATATATTAAACGTAAATATATAATTAAGAAAATTATTATAAATAAATAAATTGTTAAAATTTATATTTATTAAAAATGCCTTTAAATATTGTAAAAAACTAAGAAAATTGTTAAGATAAAGAAATAAAAATCTTCTAATTTTAAAAGCAAAAAAATATAACTAAATAAAATTTAAAGGGAACATTTATAAAAGATAAATATAGAGAAAAAACTCTAGAGACGTTCTTTCATGATCAGAATTATTGCGGAATTATAGGTGAATTTGAATTGGTAAAGTCATTTAAAAACAGAAATTATTGAATTAAAAAATAAACTATCAAATAAAAAGAGAACATTTGTCGAAATAGGAATTCATTAAAATAAAATTTCAAGTAACATTTATTTTAATTAATCGAAGAGTTTTACATGGCGGTTTTGATATACTACTTTTTACTATTAGATTAAGTTCAACCTTTACTTTTCCACCATTCGTATTTTGTAGGTGATATATTGTGTACTTACAGTTGAAAAGAGATTACAATAATTTTTAATTATTGAAAAAAAATATCCTTCCAAATTTTTGTGATTTTCTTTCTAAGTTCGATAAGTTTAAATTTTATTATTTATTAATACAATTATTAAAATGTTTAGATAAAAGTATTTTAAGTGTTTATTTTGAAGTGTAATAATCACTTTTCCACATCCTTAAAATGTTTATAAATTTACAAGGTTTAAAGTTCAGTTTAATAAATTTAAACTTCAATTGAATATTTTTAAACTTCAATTAAATGAGGCTAATTACCGCGTTAATTGAAATTAATGTTTACAATGAATGTAAAATGTATTGTAGTTTAAAATGTAAAATTTAATGACATAAGTATACTGACCAACTATTTGATTCTAAGTTTTTAGTGAAATTTCAACAAAAATACCTAGACAAAGAAATGCCATCTCAAATGAAATTCGCCAATTAATTATTCAAAATAATGTTGACGGAAAGCACAATTCGGAAATTTTTAAAATATTTAATCTGCCAAAGTCATCAGTGATAAGGATTATTCGTACATACCACCAAGATGATAGATTTGATAAAAGTAACTTTGGCGGAAAACGTTTTGTTAAGATAACAGAAGGAATAGAAATGTTTATTAGACAAAGTGAACGAAAAATGTGATATAACACTTAAAGGTTTAGCTAACTTGGTAGCAAACGATTTTAATGTTACTTTAATTCATACTTCAATTGCCAGAATTTTAAAAAATTTGCATTACGCATATAAGAGATTAAAAGTTGTTACTGAACAGCATTTAAAAAGTTCTTATAACATTAATTTGTTTTGAAATTATGAAAATAGTTTTAAGCAATTATTACTGAAAGAATTATTTTCTGATGAAAAGCCATATAAAGAAAATGTATTTACTTTAGATTTAATCAAGGCATTTGTGCAATTTGGAATTTCAATATTTAAAATCAATTCACTGCTACTCAAGGCTTTTGTTGGACAACATACTAAGTATCATATTCCAGACGAAAATGCACTTAGACTGAATTATATCAACCTGTTAAAAATATTGATTTGTTTTTATTGAAACAAAAATTTATTAAATATATTGTTCTGGCAATATCAAGACGTAGTTATAAGTAAATAGCCTTAGTTTAATTAAGAGCCTATATCAGATGTTTAACAGAAAATAATATTGAAATAAAATATTGGCATTCAAGGGATTTATTAAGTCTTTGTGCTGTAATAATTTATTTTTAGATTGCACCGAGGATATAATATATCGAGTCTTAGAAATGATTGGTTTCATGGCTAATATATAATTTTCTTGACATACAATAGTGACTGCACGAAACCTCCCACACCAAACTGACTACATTCTTAAATTGTGAAAGTCATTATGCTCTGAATCCGGTTATTGTTTTGTTTCTGGCCTCAACTGATCA
>JBBMKC010241778.1:0-10844 GCA_037834085.1 Bipalium vagum
TTATTATTATTATTATTATTATTATTATTATTATTATTATTATTATTATTATTATTATTATTATTATTATTTCCAATTTGTATATTAGAACAGAAATATCAAATCGGATACAATTATAATCTATAAATAAATTTCATTGATTATCAATTATCACGATATATGGAAAAAAAGTTTCTTTACTTTTTATATTTCCAGTTAATTTGAAAATATATTTTTTTCTTTCTTATCTTTCGAATTAATTTTTATGAAATTTCTTTAATTAGAATTAAAATATTTCTTAATTTCAATCAATAAGTAATACAAATCAAATCAATGATTTATTGGTATTTCCGCAACATGGGTGAAATTATCTTGAATTATATCAATGAAAGAATTGACAAAAATTAGAAAATAATTAAATTAAATAAAATATAAAAAAAATATTACTACAATAAATAACGTAATATCTCAGTAATCTATAGCTACTGTTTATATTTTATATTTGATATATTTCAACCTAATTGTCGATTCACGGCTGTTGGAAGCAGACCATTCTCAATCGACCAAAGCTCAGTGACATTAAAACCAGAAGTGTAAGACGTTCAGACGAAACCCATTTCCATGTTCCCGTGGATATTGGACGGGAAAGCTTTTTTGGAGCACTGAAGGGGCATTTTCGAAATGACTATTGACTGTTGGATATTATTGCTATTATTTTATCCATCGTCAGATTATCAAGTTAGGGAGTGAATGAATAAATAATTTGGCAAGCGCTCGCTTCTGCTCCCAATGTAAATGATTCACACTCAATTCCTAATTGAACTGAAAGGATTCTCCAAGCTGGGCAGAAACGGCAGCAAAAGAGTTTGAGCCAATCTGTCATATGAAACAATATTTTACCACTAACCAGTTGAATAAGATGAATTAGTCCACCGATTTTCGATGGGAAATTATATCCATAGAATTATCAAGTGAATTGTATCTGTCAGCCACTGATAAATGATGATTTTGAGGTAAGCCCCAGTTCCATTAATTGATTTTTGTATTCATTTCGTCCTGAACATTTATCATATTTTTTTCCTAATAAAGGTTTTTATGCCTGTCCTTCTTTTGATATCTCAGCTGGTCTTTCCGTTTATACTTTCAGAGGCAAAGGCCAGACAAACAGCAAAACAAAAAAAAACCAATTTCCAAACAGTGCCAAAAAATCATCAGTCATTCAAATTTTTATTTATTTATTTATTATTATTAACAGAAATATTATTTTCAAAACTTTCCCTTTATCAATGGAAATATTTTTTGTTCTGCCTGCTCAAATTCTGAGATTTGCTGTTTGGATTAAAAAACTGATGAGAATTTTTCCATTGACAAAAACATGCATTCAAAGGGATTAAATCTGAAAACAAAATCTGTGGCTTTTAAATTGAATTAAATGTGAAATTCTCCATCAAACAATCTAAAAATATTACCAGGAATTGAAATATTAATTTTTTGCTTTAACCCGCAATATTTTACACGGTTCATAGGGAACAATGAAAAAAATGGAAATCGATATTTAAATAAAAATTAGAGTTCCCTTTCTTCTTTTTTTTAATTAAAATGTAAGAATTATTTAATATTGAAAAATGTGAAAATTTTTTTAAATTATATTTTTATTGATTCAAACAAAATAATGAGTATCAAGTTTTTCCTTTAATAATAATATATCCGTTTCCTCTAGTTTTTAAAGGACTTTTTTTCATTTTGTTATGGGTAAGAAAGTTTGGCAAATAATATAATTAATTATAAAATCAAAATATTATTTTTCTATGTATTTAGTAGAAATAAATTGTTTTCACTTCTATTTTGACAACGTTAAGTTTATGTTTGACATTGTAAAGGTCTATTTTGACAATGTTAAGTTTAATTTTGACATTGTAAAATTCTATTTTGACAAAATGTTAATTACAAGAGGTATATGTTCAAAACGTTAAAAAATTCAATTAGAAATACATTTAATCATTAATAATTTCCATCGGGTCCATCAAGTTTGAACCTTTTTTCGTCAGAGAATATAGTATTCTCCCAAACATGATTGGAAAACTTAATTCTGTTATTATTTTTGTTCTTTCGTCCTTGTGTCTCTTTGATAGTTAGATTTCTTGATAACTTCTTGTGTATTTCAAATATATAGACTTTAAATGTCTTTGTACTGTCATTGATGAAACTGCCAGGTCACAATATTTTTTTCTTTGTGAATTGACTTTTTCCTGATTACTTTTTAACAACGCAGTTGGTCTTTTGATGGATAGTGAACTTGCTTTTCTTACTTTTCCTGTACATGTACGTTTACCTTTGTGTCCTTCATATTTAAAGATCAACAAACGCTTAACGAGATAAGTCTAAAATCGTAGTAATTGCACTCTAACTTTACCATCTTTTTTCAACTTTATTTCAACACTCTTTAATTCTGTAGATATCCTAATCAATTCTCAAAGTAAGATTAACATTACTAACATATTAATGAGTATAAAAAATTAAGTTAAAATCATTAATATTTAAAATTTTTAGTGTGCTAAGAATTGTCTTGTTTATTAAATTAAAAGAAATCAGTAAGCATTAAAATATTATTTAAATAAAAATTAATATACAATGGCATCCAAATGTTTTATTTCACCGCTTTAATTTCCATAAAATGATGGATATATAATACTATAAGTAATTTGATTGAGTCTTTATTTAATTATATGAGAGAAATGTTGAAGTACATATTTCTAATAAAAAATTTCCCCAGGATTATTTTTGTAAATGTTGAAAACCAGATTTTTTCCAAAAATCAATTTGAACACAAGACAAAAACATCAGTAAAAATTTTTTATTTTCATTTCAAATGACCAAACACGTTTTAAGAAACATTCAATCCTCCAAATTTAACACTTTTTGTGATATATTTTGGATTATACCTGGATCCTTTTGGTCTGTGGACGTATTCTCTTTTTCTAGAGAACAGTTCTTTCCGGCTGTCATCAGTAAAAATACTTCATTCCAAAAAGAAGGAAGCATTTTGCTATAATCTCTGCACCACTTTAAGAGATTCTTGATATGTCGCTCATTTAAATATGGTTTCTTCGCTACAATTCTTCCGAGCAAACCATACTTTCTTAGAATGTGCTTCACAGTACTAACTGAGGAAGTTTGACTTGATTTTTAATCGTTAAAAAAATCACGTACTGTTTTCTGAGGATTTTGCTTTGACATCCGAATAGGTGATCTTCCTGATCTTTGTGTATTTTTCGGTTTACGACCACTTCTATATACATTTTCTAAAGTTCTTTGTTGTTGCAACTTCCGTATAATATATTGAACAGAATTCCTTGAAATATTTAGCTCATTTGAAATTTTACTCTCAGACAAACCCTCTTTTAATTTTTTAATAATTAGTTTCCTAGTATCTATTGATATCTTAGCCATATTTAACAAAAGAATTTCTAAAATTAAAATAATATTATTTAATTGTTAGTAACCCGTTTTAGATAAAAATTTTACTTTAAAAATTAATTTAATCATTAAAATAGTTAATATATTTAAATAAAATCAAAATTTTAAAAAACACATTACTACAAAAAGTGTATTTTAATAATTATGAAACATTTATTTGTAATCATTTTTTAATGAAATATAAAGCAAAAATGAGGATGTATCTAGGTTAAAGTAGATCAAATCACTAAACCTCTAATTTAATGTATAATCTACTATTATGTCCATTTTTACATGGTGGTCCAAAACATATGGACGGCATTATATATCTAAGTAGTTGTTAAGTTCCTAAAAAGTGAGCTGAATTGGGTTAAGAAAATAGATTTACGGACTTATCAAAAGTAACTATGATCAGAAGAATTTACGGATGAACGTTCAAACAAAAAATATCAAACTTTAATATCAGAATGTAAAATATGAACGATGAAATTACAATTCAAATTAACTAAGATAACACAATTGTTTTCAAAATGTTTCTTACTAATTGTATTGATTGGAAATTATTAATTGACAACAGCGTCTACTTGTGTTTAAAAATCGTTAGCCTTTCTTAATCTTGTTTTCGTGATTGTGATAGCTTATTTTCTTTGTATTTTATTGACAATTCTTAAAAATTTGATCTAATCATTAATATCTTACTATTAAACTATTTTTGAATTTTTTGTTTAAATAAACACATCAATGCATTTATTTAAATTTGTCATCATAGTAAAATGAATACAAAAAATTGCAATGTAAGATTTGATCAGTCATTGTTAAAAAAGTAAATTTTTTATTGATAAATATCGGAAGTGACACGACGAAACTGCAAAAAAGTATCCAAAAGAATCGTTTTGGGAAAAAGGTAATGTCCCTGTTTGGTGGAATTGTAAAGGTGTGATTTATCGTGAATATATACCACATGATAATGCTTTGAATGTTGAGCTTTAGTGTGAATAGGTTTACAAATTCAATGAAATTTTGAAAAGAAAATATTCAAGTTTAATCAATAAATAGCGACTGCTTCATCAGCATCACAATGCGCTAGATCACTTGGTATGTTTGACGTAAGAAAATCTACTGCAGTTGATGGGATTATACTCTTGCCTCATCCTCCTTGTATTACAGACTTGACACCCTCAAATTTTGCAATTTTTAGATCGATCCTTCACTTTTCGAGAGGAAGTAGAGTAATTTTGTAAGAAGTTCTTTGAATCAAAGTTAAACAATGATACAATGAACAAATTAAAAATATTTCCAAAATAAGTGAAATTGTTGTACATATTAACGTTTTTTATTTATTATTTATAAAGATAAATAAATTGAATTAATCTAATCTGATGCAAACGGAAATTGAGAATATTTGAACTAATCGTATATTTCACACTTACGAGGATGGGTGAAAAGTTCTCGGCCTGATAAAGAAAAAACATCAATTTAATAAAATCTATCTTATTTTTGATAATTATAATCATCTAGGTAATTGTATTATGATTTTCATTTCATTTGTTTAAATAATTCTGTTGCAGCACTTGTTTGAATTCGCCTATAATTACAGTTTTCAAAAAATGGATAAAATGGAGCATCGCGTTGTGATAAAATATTTCATATTGAAAGTCCAACTGAAATCACAAATGAAATCAATTCAACACTTGGTGAGTCTGCTCCTTCATTCTCTACAATAAAAAAATGAGCAGCTGAATTTAAACGTGGTTGCACATCAATTGAAGATGATGACCGTTCTGGAAGACCATGTACAGCAACATCTGATAAAATTATTGGAAAGATTCACAATGCAGCTCTGGATGATCATGGTATAAAGATTCATAAACTTGCTGATATTGTGAAGATTTCAGAGGAACGCGTTCGATACATTATACATCACCATTTAAATATGAAAAAAACTATCTGCAAGATGGGTGCCACGTTTGCTAACAATTGATCAAAAGCGTCAAAGAATGAATCTGTCAATTTAATGCTTACAGATGTTTCAGTCGAATCCAAATGAATTTCTTTGGCGATTCGTTACTGTTGATGAAACATGGGTATACCATCATACCACAGAAACAAAACAGCAGTCAAAGCAATGAGTAGAAGCAGGTTCCAGTGCACCAAAGAAAGCAAAAGTTGTTCCTTCAGTAGGAAAAGTCATGGCAACCGTTTTTTTGGATGCAAAAGGCATAATATTGATTGATTATTTAGAAAAAGGGAAAACCATCACAGGAGTATATTATGCTTCATTATTGAGCAAGTTGAATGAAGAGATCAAGAATAAACGTCCTCATCTAGCAAGAAAAAAGGTTCTTTTTCATCATGACAGCGCACCAGCTCATTCTTCAACAGTTGCACAAGCTAAACTCCATGAACTTGGATATGAATTGCTTCCTCATCCGGCGTGCTCTCCAGATTTGGCTCCCAGTGATTTTTTCTTGTTTCCAAACTTAAAGAAGTCGCTTGCAGAAAAACGATTCAGATCAAATATGGAGATTCAATGTGAAACTGAATCATATTTTAAGTCCTTGATAAATCATATTATGCTGATGGTATTAAAAGACTTGAATATCGTTGGAATAAATGTATTGAATTGCAAGGAGACTATGTTGAAAAATAAATATAATTTTTGTCAATAAATTTGTTATTTCTTTGTTAGACAGAGAACTTTTCACCCCACCCTCGTATATATGAATATTATTTTACTCGCAAATTTTTTTTAACAATAATAATTTTGGTGAAGTTAAATACTTCTTGACCTTACCACCTTTATGTATGTTAATATTATAATCATTTATTATTGTAGAATAATATAGTAATTATTTTTTCAGTAAAAACAATTGGTTAATTTTTGACAAATTTCTTGAATATAATTTTAAAATTGAAAGTCTAAAGGGTACAGAATTCGAAGATTGTTTGTTATTATCAATTCCAGTAATAAAGAAGTTTTACCATCTATTATATCTTATCACACACAGCTATATAATATAATATATTTATACCAAATTTAATTAATAAAAATCCCAGATTGATTTTTGAACACCGAACACAGTGGTAAGCAATTGTTCATAGTGATATTCTGTAAAGTCTAGTTTTTAACAATATTTCATGAGAGATATTTGTACCATATGATATTTTAATCATCTTGGCCTCTTATGACATATTCATTAAGTGAAACTGAGAAACACATCTGTCTACAATCTACATAAACATGGTTTAATGTTTTATTTTTACATTTAAATCTATATTAATATTCAGTAAGTATAAGATTTTCAACATTTATATTGGGAATATGTAATTTTTTATTGGAATGGTTCAACTTTAGTAAATGATACTGATGTTCATAACAATGTTCACATATTTTCTTTAAAATGAAAAATATAATATAATAATAAGAATAGTAGCAATAATAATAATAATAATAATAATAATAATAAAAGTATTAAATCATAGTATAATCATATCAAAATAAAACATCTAAATTACACTGAGCACAATTAAATATTTCAACCTTTATTGAATTTTTTGGGATTTGAAAAATAAAATTTTTATGTTAAATATTCGCGAAGAATTTTTTTTACAAAATATTGCCTCTACATTATTACAATAAAATCCAGTTTCATTACATTTAATATAATATGAGAAGAACAACGTAAAGGAAAATACTGCAATTTTATAATGTGTGCAATCGAATATTTACCACTGTATATATTTAAGGTCATTAACTGATTAATATTATTTATTACCACAAGTATTAAAATATTTTTAAATTAGTAATTTTTAAAAAATGGTTATTTTAATTTTATAATATTATTGAGGCGACTACATGTCAAAATTATTTGATCTACATACTCCACACATTCTTTTTTTGATGCAAAAATCATGATATGAAGGAATTGTTTAGTTGCAAAATATAAATTTCTTACTTAATTAAAATGAAGTTGGAAAATATTTATAAGTACTTTTAATAAAAATTTATTATTTAGAAACACAATCTTCATTTCAGTTAATTTGGTTTTGGAGTTATTTGTGTTGAGTGCCCAGATCTTGGTCATGGTTATATAAAGAGTCTAAATACTTAAATATTAGGTGATGGCGATAAAATTGTTGTATTTATTAAATAGTAGGATTTTCGCCATTTAAGTCAGTTAATATCTTTATATTAACCAAGCCTGCCAATAATCTAATTATAATATTTTATAGTTGTGTTTAACCTCTTTACATCAATGACACATAAGTCTAAGACCGTTACTCAACCGTACCACAAATTGAAACAATAAATATCACACTGCATCAGTGATTGTCATTCTGGTATAGCCTTTTCAACTTGATAATTCCACTCAAAAAAATAAAATCTGATGATCAATAAATTAACAAAAATTATTAAGAATCGATTTAATTAGTTACTCATTCATTTGACAATAATCAAAGTATAAATAGCCAATGCCACATTTAATCAACATTTTAAATTATTTTTAACAGCTATTTTTTGACAATGATATCTAAAAATTTCTTAAGAAAATATTATGAAGGCATTCTTTAACACCTGAAAAATATTTTTGTTAGAATAAAAAACAAATAAAGCCCCAGAAATTCAATAAGGATTGAAAAAGCGAAATATTATTTCATGTCAATATACTTAAATTAATTTGTTTTCCTCGCATTTTGGATTATTTCTTCTTTGCCAATATTTTCTTTTGTTTTGAAATAATATTAATAATAATATTTTATTAAATTCGAAAAATCAAAAGTTCAGTGGATTTAACTTCAAACTTATTTATGGATACAGGTTTTTAGTTTGTTTGATAAAAAATTATAATAATAAAATCTGCTTTTTACATGTTAACTTGTTTACACTAAAAAAATGAATAATTTAAAAATAGCCAGTTATTGAATAATTAATAATAATAATAATTATTAATTAATACAATATTATATCTATCAAATTAACCCTCGCTGGAATATCGATAACTCATTTCTTTATAATGTTGTGTTCATTTGCTACTATATTTATATCATTGAATCAAAACTCCCGCAATGATACGTTATTCGCACTCCAATTGAATAAAAACAATCACAGTAAAACTTTATTAAAAAATTCAATCGTCGTACAGCAAAATCTTCAGCAATACTCAAAAAAATCAAACTTGGATAAAATCACTAACACAGAATTAATCAAACTCGTTGCAATTGACAAACATCCATGCAGATCCACCGTATCCTGAAGAAATAAACCCCAAATTAGTTTTATTAAAAAATTTTTATATAAATCTGCTGGCCAAATATCATCTCCATTAAAAACTTTAACTTTTAAGAATTTTTTAGATCTCCTAAATTCCTCATGTAATTCATTTGCCAATTGTTCTCTTTTTCCTATAGGAATAACTTTTGAATTTTCGAATAGTTTTTTGTTAGCAACTGTTTAAAATCTTGGTAAACCCTGGCCAAATAATTTTACCTTTCATAATTAATTTTAAAATAGCTCTTTCTAGTTTCTCTCTTGGATATTGTTCATTTCATGTATCATTTTAACATCTGCTACATGTCTATCTTATAAATCTGTTGAAATATATTTAAAATCATGTTTCATTACGGCGTCATCTATTCTATTTATAGGTAATGAGTCTTGTTGTGGAATTAAAGGTATATCTAGTTTTCTAGTTTATTTGTAATGATCTATTATTTCATTATAGTTTTCTAATCTTTTATCAATATTTATTTCTGGTCCCACAGAACTCGATACCGGATTTGTTTTATTAAATGGATTTATAGATTTTAGATGCAATTCTCCTGAATATTTTCCTGTTGTAAATTTATTTAATTGTTCATCATTTGTTATTGGTAATTGAATATTTTTTCCTAATTTGGAAAAAAATGATAGATGTAAATTTCGAACTTTATTTACATTAATATTTTTTGAACTAGCACATTTAGTACTTTTTATACTACCACATTTAGTACTTTTTAAACAATATTTCAATGTTTTTTCATGTTAAGCTTTATTATATTTAGATATATTATTATTACAAAGTTCACAAAAATATACTTCAGACCTTTTCTCAAAAAATAAGAATCAATTCAAACAATTCAGTCACAAAATTAACAATTATCTTTTATTGGTCAGTTAATGTGCATGAAACTTTTGTGAAATACCTTTCAATTTTACATTTGAACGACTTTGTTTTTGAATATTAAGACTTGGAAAAAGAAGACCAGATTATAGCATAGTGTATATATTTGAATTTTATTCAATGCAATCGATTTTTATTTATTAGATATATGGATCTTTTGACACTCATCAAATTAGTGGAATTATAATTTTGAAACAATAAATCTGCACGATGATCCTTCCAGTGTAATAACTATTACCAGATTAATTAAAAGATTTCAAGAAACATGGCCAGTTACCTCTGGACATCGTTCTGGCAGACTTAGGTAAGTGAAAGAACTTAAGTCAATTGTTGAAGATGAAACAAAAAACATCAGAACAACAATGGATTTGGTGTGACTAGCTCAGTTGACTTATCAATAGAAACACAAAATAACGTTAGGTTATCAGAAAGTTAAGATTACAGTAATAATATGAAAAAGTGATATATTATTTGTTTGCCTAAAGTGCTTGAACAATAACACTGAATTTTATAATATAATTTGATTTCGTCAGGATGAAACTTTCACTTGACTTCGATATAAAAGATGAAAGGATAATGATGGAATAATAAAATATCTTTGTGATTATAAAATCAAGTGAAATAAATATAATAATAGTGATATGAGCACAATAAAACGATTATCATTAACGATTAACTAAGTTAGAAGAGAATAAATAATGTAATGTTGATTACTGCACATTCGTTAAGCTCAACTAATTTTTGTTTAAATCAAGATTGTAAAAATAAAAATGTCTGTGAATCTGAATATAAATTAAATTAATTAAAATTTGTTTATTTAAATATGTTTTATTCTCATTTTTCAATTTTTATAAAGTCATAAAAGATATTTATTTTGGATTTAAAAAATTATCATTCCTTACTTCATTTAGGATAAAATGAATATTATTTTTACATGTGCGAGGATTTAGTGTATCAACCCGAAGAAATATTTATAAATCAATATATGTTTTATGAGCACCCAAACCTTGGAAGAATGAATTTCAGGATATTTTGGTGTGCAAAATATAACATGCTTAAAGAAGTTTTTTTCATAATATAATAATAATAATAAAAAAATCCGTGGAAAAAGTTCGAATTTTATTTATTCATTTTGTCATTGAAATCCGTTGATTATTTTTTAAGGAATTTTTTGCATTTTCCAGCACACTTAATGCATTTTTTCATACACTTTTTCGGATTATTACATATCTTGTGGCACTTCTTTAT
>JBBMKC010241789.1:0-10844 GCA_037834085.1 Bipalium vagum
ATTATTATCATTATTATTATTATTATTATTATTATTATCATTATTATTATTATTATTATTATTATTATTATTATTATAACTCAACAATTTCCTTCAACTATAATTCTCAATTTCACTTCAATTCAATTCTTACTTATCAAATTCCTACTGTGAAAACTCACCTATTCTATTAAATCGGAGTTTTTAGAGATTTCCACCAGCCAATTACTATTGTTATTGCTTATTTACTTCTCTCATCTCCCTTTTCCTACTTCCCCATTAATTAATGTGAAAACCGAAAGTTTCAACCACCAGCTCAGCTTCTACTCATTCCACTGAGATAAATAATTAATCTTCCTTCTTTCATCTCTGTTTAATCAAGGCTCGTCATCTCCTCTTTTCTATTTACTATTGAAAAGCCGGGAGTTTACTATGTTTTCAGCTTAAACGCAATTGGTTAAGTAAGGGAAAAATAATTTTCTTTTCGTGCGGCTGCTTTCATCTTCCCCTTTTCAAGTGGAGCATCGGAAATTTCATCATTTAACTCAGCCCAAATATTTTCCCTTGAGCTGAGTAATTAATTACATTGAATTGTCTCATCATCCATAATCACAAAAAAGAGCCCTTAATCCAGATAAAATGCAAGATAATAAATGTTTATTTTTAATAATGTTTTTTTCTATTTTAAATTATCATGATTTTTTTGTTATTTAATATTAACTGTTTCAATATGATGGCAAACAATCACTCAAACAATCCAAAATCCATTTTTAAAATGTGAACAAAATGATTATTAAAATCACCATTATTGTTATTAAAAACAAATAAATAAGGTTTACTTTTTAAGCATAAATTAAATCAAATGAGATGACCAAAAAGGGCAAGATAACAATCGATGTTTATTTCTTACAGACTATACTCCCTTATTCCGGATTGGTTGAACATGCTAAATTGAATGTTAGTTAAGAAAAATGTTAGCGACAATTTTCCTTTAACATGCAAGTTATTATAAGGGATGAATGTCAAAATTTATTGGGCGAATCTCTGTAATTTTAATAGAAAAGATGGTTAAAACGAAGACGTCCTTCGTCGAATTCTGTAACTCGTACAATTTCAAATACAGGAAAGAATTTTGTGAAACTTCTTGAAAGTGTGGTAGATACAAATCGTGATTATTTTGATAACAAAATATTTTTTACGGATTATACATCAACTTTTGAAATAAATAACCACGTTGCTTTTTCCTCAATTTTATATTAATAGGCGTACGCGTAAGTTTTAAACCATTTTTTCATCGTTGTTGATGACTAATTTTTTGAATCCCTGTCTTATAAAAATAAACATGTTACCTATTTACTTTTTAATAACATTTAATTTTTTTTTAAAAATGGACTAAAACGTATGCCTACACCTAATATTTTAGTTGTAAATAAATTCTACTTTTATATTCTCAATATTTTATTATTGACAAACCCAATCTTTTCTTGTTAATGTTGAGTCTTATTTATGAAACAATTAAATTAATATTTTTTTTTCAAATTAAAAGTTATGAAAATACATCTGGAAAAAACCAGGATAGACATCGACGTTTCATTATACAATTTTCGCGAGGTTATTTCAAGATTCCCTTCACAATTGAAAATATTCTCGGAATTCTCTTTGGTCTCAACAGGGCACTAGAGACAAATCGAGTTGTTATTTTCATATGGGTTATGTATAAATAGTCAAATGGCCCTTAGTTTATTTCCTTACCTTCGACAAATGTCTGTTACTTGTAACTGCTCATTCTAGTGCTTCCATTCTTGTTTTTCTTACTTATTCTATATTTCTCTGTGAAATAGGCTTCATCAAAAATCTTTTGAAACAGAAACATTACTGTTAGAAAAACAGTGTCTGTTTATGAAAATTAAAAATCTACATTATCATCAGCATCGCTTCAAAAGAGTCTAATGAGACTTTATATATTATAATGATTTTCATACGTTTTATCACAAAGCAATCCATAATATTTTACAGATATTAATATATATTTCAAAAGAAATATAATTTGTGATTACTAAGTACAAATAAATAATGCGAGTTGTTTAATAATAAATGCACGATAATTTCTTAACTGAAAGAAATAAGTATTGCTAGCCACAAATATTGCTTCCATCTATTAATCTATACCGTTGCGAAAATAAAAGATTTTATGGGCCAATTATTCAGATACCGAATTTTGGGAATTTTAGTACGTTTCGAAGACTTATTCAGCATGTGCATTGACTGGAACAAATAAAAATCTGAATTAACAAGTTTTTTAAATACGATGGGTTGATGAATACTTCCTAGGCCATGTCTTTTAACATGTTTTTAACTGATTTATAGATGTATAAGAGATGCGTTATCATGGAGCAAAATTAGCAGGTGTGGCAGTTAAGTCGATTGAATTTTTAAATTTAATTGAAATTTATTTTAAATGCACAACACATAATTATATAATACATATTTCCCACCATTAGCTATAAAATTTGTCCAAATTTCTAGTATTTGGTAATGCTATTGTAAAAGAAATTTTCTTCTTTAAATAAAATAAATCTATGGAGCCAAAATATAATTTCATCATATTTCCGAAAGCGCTGTTCCAGAAGTCCATATGCCATAGATCTGAAGAAATGGAAATCAGATGGCGTCATGTCAGACAAACATGTGGGATGAGATAAGACATCTTTTTCAAGTTCTTAACACGTTTCCGTCACTGAATTTGCTATATGAGGTCGAGCATTGTCATGTTATAGAATAACTTTCTAATGTCTCTTGTTCTATTCTGGTTGTTTCTGCTTCAATACCATATTCATTTGAATCAATTGTTGTTTATAAGGATTGGTGTTGACCGTTTCACGCCTTCTAGTCCCACCACATACACAAAAAAACCTTCTTTCTATAATATTTTTCTTGGCAGGCTAAGTTAATGTTTAACCGAATTAGCACATGATTTCTAGCGTTTTTTATTATTAAAATAAATCCATTTTTCATTTCTTTTAACAATATGACGACTTCTTCGGTATCTTTCTATTAAAATGTCACACCTTGTTTTTCGTTTTACCATACTCCTTTCATTCAATTCATGACGTATCCATTTTCCTTACACTTGAATTTTTCCCATACCACGCAGTCGATTGAAAATAGCGTGTTGAGGCACATCAAGTTTGATAGCAAGTTGTTTTTAGGTTTGTGTATTACCCTGGGCTAATAGGCTTTCTACTTACCTTTCTTTAAATTTTTTTGATTGACCAATGAGTTCCCTATTTTGAGTTCCCTATTGACCATAACCCCCTGCTCTGAATATCTTAAAACAGTGTTCACAACTGTCGTCATAAGATTCATCATAAGCTTCTCTACATAGGATACAGCTTTTTTCATCGGTTTTCTTTAAATTGAATAATAACAGTATAGAATGCCGCAAATGGTCTTTCGTTGATCAGCTATTGACATCTAGATTATTAAATATTTTGACAATTTAAATTTCACCTTTAGAAATCTTAATTAAAGCAATTACTAAAATGATATAAAAATCATTATATCAGAAATAAATAGTTACATTTTTAAAAATCTGTCGAATTAACTACTACACTTAATACTTTGCCATGTTTATAGGTCAATTTCGGACCTTTAGAAATTAAATATTAATTCATCTGTACTAATTTGTTTTGGTACTACTAAAATTTAACTGTTTCAACCGGCTTAAAAAATTTTTGGCACAACACACCATTTTAAACTCACCAAATCCAGAGCATTTTCTCCTTTCCAAAGTGGTTTGGTCTTACAGTATTTTTCAATGTTTGACCTGAGTTAACCCATAATTTTGTGTTTTGATTTTAAAAATAAGTCTACTCTTGATATAGTTTCAAAATTCGATTTAACAAAGATATTTTTCGTAACTTTGTTTTGGATTCATATTAACCCACTTCAAAAGTATCATTTTAAATAAAAAGATGACCGCAAAAGGTCACTACAAAATAATATGGACGTAATAGTAACAATAGTAAAATACAAACACTTACATATTAAAATTAAGTTTAAAGAAACAATTGTTTGAAGTAAAAAATCCTGTATTCGTCTCTTTTCCACATATTTATAAAAATTTTAATTTTATCTTTTAATATTATTTAAACAATAATTATTTTATTTAAAATAAAGTTAAATGTCATTATCTAAAATAGGCTATTACTATCTTACTAACCAAATTTTTATCACTAAAAATTTTTTAATTATTAAATTTATTACTTGGATTTACTTGAATCAAAAATGAGTGTTAGCTGGGCTAATTTTCCTTCATTAGTTTATTGAACAAACATATGATTTACTATCTAACATCTAACGGATAAGATCTTTGATATATTTTCCTTTAATTCTGAATTCCTTCTAAATATTATTTATTTTCCAGAAATTTAATGAATTATTTAAATAAATGGTCTGAAGTCCGAAAATGAAACTATATATTTGTTTGTTTATTCTCGGTCAGTGTAGGTGACACTTAAGTCAACAAGGCAGAAAATTGTTTACTTGTGTAAATTTTGGGAATCATCAAATTATTTAAATATTTTCCAAGTGATAATATCGAATGTCCTAATTATTAACCTTTGTTTGAATCGAAAAATTTTTTTTAAATTTACCTTTTTACACACCAACAACTTCAGCTTCATATTTTCAATTAGTCGAACCCATTCATACAGTCGATTCTTCTAGTGACTTTTTTTCAAAAACAAAATATCTTGTACCCAATTCAATTTAATTGGTTATAAATGTTTTTTAAATGAATTGATTTTCAATACGTATTTGATTTTTACAAATTACCTAATAAAGAGTTGAAATTTATTAATATTAATAAAATTTATATAATATAGTAAAAAATATTAATTGTACAAGTTGAGAAGGTGCATATTTGTTATATTATTATACATCAAAAGATTGATAAAATAAATATAAAATATAATAAATTTAACTAAAAATTATTCTTTGAAATAATCTCCATTTTTTCAATACATTTTAACCAGTAGATGGCTGATTTAGATCTAGAAAATAGATGACGATTTTGAATCTTAAGGAATGGAAATCTGTTTTTAAACATCAGCCATTTTGAAATGTGAATCAACAAAGTGATGTTAAGGAAGCCAAAATAAACAGTAATATCATGGCGTCATTCAGGTAAGTAAGCCGCATGAGGAAGGACATCCTAACTCAAAGAGGAAATAAAGAATACAGAAGAATAACAGGTCTTATTTCAAGATCATTACCTGGTCTATTGTTTTTTAAATTAGATTATTTCAGATGTGTTTGTTTCACCAGATTTCAATAACTAATTCAATTATTTCTCAAGAACTTCATTTAAAAAATTTTCAAATTTCCGTTTCTAAAACGAAGGAAAATAATAAATAAGACATTGTATGCATTCTTCGGATTGTCATTTTAATTTTCGCTATTTGTTTGAAATATTAAAACAAAAAATACTTTTTATGTGTATATATTAATAAGCAATTAAATAAAATTGTCATTAAGACTTTGGAGACATTTACTAAATAGACACTATTTTCAATTTGTAGACTTAAAAATAAAGAATTTGCTTATTAATTAAAAATTGGAATCTGTGCATTAATAAATCAGATTTGATCTTTATCATATTTACAATATTTTAAATAAAATATTTATCTGCGCAGTTCTGTAAGAAATTGAAATGAAAAGCCGTTGTGTTAAAATTTTTTGTCTAAAATTGTAATAAGTGAATTTGAAAAACCAGCAACATTCATACAGCTTTATTTCATCAAGACAATTTATTCTAGACAATTTCATGAAAACAATTCTACCAATTTCCTTAAAATTGGAATTCTTATTACCGCAGAATTTTATATTATATTATTTTGATAAATATTTCATGTAATTTAGTGCATTTTATCAATTCTTTTTGTTGATTTCTGATTTAATTAAAGTTATCAGTCTAGCGACAACTGACTTTAATTTTCTAAGATTTTTGCAACATATTTCGATCTTTGTCTTTCAATTCATCTTCTGCGGCATTAAAAATTTTTGATTTTTTAAAATAGAAAAATTATTAACTATATTGAAAAATAATAATAAATTGATAATTAAAAATCTTTTTAAATAATAAATTAATTAAATGATAACTTAATAATAATAAAAAATTAAAATAATAAAAAATCTATTTAAATTAACTCAAAAATACTATCTGAAGTTGATGTGGAAAAAAAAGATCGAAACATTTATCAATAAAATGTTAAGCATTAAAAGCTTTTTTATCTTTTAAAGTGTTTATTCGATCACGTTTTTGATATCTAAGACTAAAACTAATTACCTTCAAATGAAAAATGTCGTATTTAATCATTTTTGTGAATATCATATTTGTTTAAGAAATTTAAAAATCACTAAGCTTGATTGATGTCATTTGTTGATTTTAAATAAAATTGATTGATTGATTAATTTGTGTGAATTAATTAATAAAATTAAAATAAATTTTATAAATTTAACAATGTTTTTAAGTCAACATAAATTACATGATAAGTACACTAAGCACTCTATCTTTAGGCATTGAACAAATGTAACTTCAATATTTAAATAGATTAAGATAAGAGTGATCATTTTCAAATGTATTTAGAATTACAAGTACAACATTAATGTATAAATTTGTTACTTCCAAGTTGAATTTTTTTCAGGAATCAGAAATATAATAGCCCTATGGAAATTTTCCTAGAAAAGCAACTTTTTCCGACAAGGTGAGTGAAAGATGATAAGTTTTCAAAAATAAAAAAAAGAAAAGTATTTAAATCCTGGAGTAAATTCGTAACATTTTTAATTAGCAGAAAACTAATTTCAGAGTTCATGGAAATATGACAAAAGATTCAAAACTCTTTTGAAAAGATAAAGATACAACCAACTTAAGGACAACCATGCTCCAAGCTTCTCATCAAAAATGAATTTATTAATCTTATCAATTTATAAGTTTTCCTGATATTCTAATAATGTGTGAATAAATGTCTTTCGTCTTTAATAGATTTGGTTAATAAATCTACTCAATCGTAAATATAGTCCAAATATTTTTTTCTATAATAGACTTCTCTGATTAAAATTTTTAACATAAGCACTTCAAAAATGTTTAGATATTTTTCCAGAGCAGAAAGATAGTTATTTTTTTCTATTCATAATTCTCACCTGTAAATCAACTGCCCAACGGTCATTGACTAACGTCTTTAATGAGATATATCCTCCCAAATATCCATGAATCTCTCTGTGAGGCATGGCTTCTATGATTATTGTTTCTCCAATAAATAAATTTAAATCTTCAAAAATTGATATTATAATAGGAACATATATTATTAAACATGTTCCAAATGTTAGTATTTCTGTCATAATTGCAGTACCAACTCCTAAAATTCTTTCAATAGAATTACTTCCTAATTTTAAATTTGAATCTGTAAAAGTATATTTGATTTTAATTTTTTATAATCTTTTAATAAATCTTTATAACTTTTTTTAATTTATAAAATTTTCTATTTCTATTTTTCCTAAATGATCAGTCAATAGATTTTCGACCTCTGTTCAATGAATAAATAAGTTAGAAAATAATTCATCTTCTTCATAATTTATTCTTGGATATAAAGGATCATTTGGATTTGTCTCCTTCTTCATAAATATTATAATCTACTAAATAATCTATCTCTTCTGATTTTTTCCTCATTTTTTATAAAATCTAAATTTTAATTTAATTATCTATATTTTAAAGTATATTAAAATAAAAATATTTCATAAAAATTTCAATTTCTTTGTTTTGTTTTTTATTTATATCTTTTAATTAAGAGGAATCAATGAAATATTTTTTCTCTATTGTATTAAAACTAAATGTAAATTTATAATTATTATTATTTTTAAAAAATAAATATATACTTAATTTCAGTCTTGTAATAAAAATATGAATTAAAATATAGTAAAAACATTAAACTAGTATTGTTATAGTTTTGTATCATCATATATGTATGTTACTTCATCAATTTGAAAAAAAATTCTAAAAATAATTAAAACCACCCAAAAACATGATAATTATTTAGTGTTACAAAATTACCGATGTTATCATTTTCATATGCATGTTTATCTGCAATGAATATTATTCAGAATTGATTTTTTAAATCAAATGTAATTTCTAGCTAAGTAGAAAATTCAATGATTTTTAAATTTTTAAAAATAATAATTTCAATTGTAATTAATTTCAAAGTTGATTCTCAAGCAAATAGTTTTCCTTTTTCATATATATTTTATAATCATCTAGTGCTATAAAATGTTTTAATGTTATCTTAATATTATATTTATATCTTTCTGATCTTCTTCAGATTCATTTGTTATTTTTATAATAGCATGATATACAACTTTTTTATTATTTTGAATGGTTTTAAAATCTTTTGATTTTCTATCTTTTATTTCAATTTGTCATTTTATAAGGGATTCCAAAAAAATGAAAAAAATCGATTATTAAATGTAGAATATTTTAGTTCTAGATTTTTTAAAATTTCTTTAACATTTTTTAATTTTCTTTAATTTTACTTTGTAAAAAAATTTCTCTTCCAATTATATCTTCATTTACAATAAATATTTCATTTGTTCATTTTGCTATGTATTCTATTTCAAATTTATTTTTACAGTACCCTCCAAAAGTTTGTTCACCCCCTATCAAAATAAATAAAAACGAATGTAAGTCAAGATATATTTATCAAATATTAACCACAATTACATTCTAATATTTCTATTCAAGACTACCCATGTTGTTGAACTGCTTTTCACAACTGTTCTTTGAAATGACATGAAAAAGGTTGCATTGTATGTTTAAGGTATCCCCAAATATTTTCGATTGGGTTGACATTAGGAGAATTTCCTGGCCAATCTAGCACATCAATATTTTTACTTTTAAACTACTTATAAGTGCTCAAAGCTTGATGTACTTGCTTATTTAGAAGTAATTTTAATTTTTAAATGAATTTTATCGTCTGAATAAATAAAACCGTTATGCGGTCGATTATTATATTTTTCAATTAAATCTGGTAATATATGAAACTTTTTTTTTATCCTTTTCTGTAAATTTTTAAGCATCATATTTTTTAATGTTTTATTGAATTTCTCAATGACAACTAAGTTACCTTTATTCTCTGTCAAGCTAATTTCTATTTCAATTTTTTATCAAAAAATCTCTCAAATATTTTATTATAAAGTTTTGTACCTTTATCAACTCTAAACTTTATAAGAAATCTCTGATGTTTTTCAAATATTTTTTCAAATGTATTTCTAACAGAATTTTATGTTTTTTCTTTTAGAAGTATTGCAAAAGCATATCTTGTACATAAATCTATTACAGTCAAAATAATGTTGTAGGATTTAACACAAAGAACAAAAATTAAATCTGTGGACTACATATCACCTTTTTTATCTTACCGTTACTTTTATAAAATGTTTCGGTTTTCTAAATTCTTTTAATGAAATTCTTTTGTAAGGATTTCTTTTTAATGAAAAATGTCATTTATATTTTTATATTTATTTCTGTTGCTTTTGACTTTAATTTTCTTTCTAGTCCTTAATCAAATTGAACTTTACTCTTCATAATTAATTTTTTAAAGCTCTTTCTAGTCTTCTCTAGGTGTTCTTATTATGTATCATTTCAGCATCTGCAAGAGGTTTATCCTTTATATCCTTGAAATATATTTTATATCATGTTTCAATGCTGCTTGATCAATTCTATTTATAAGAATTTAATCTGATTTTGGAATAGGAAGTATATTTGGTTTTTCCATTATTTCTTCATAATTTTCTAAACGCTTATCTATTTTTGATCCAGGTCCAGTAACCAGCATTTGTTTTATTAAAAGGATTTAAATATTTTAAATTTAATTCTCCTGGATATTTTCCTGTAGTGAATTTATTTAAAAATTAATTATTTTTAGCCTGTTGAATAACTTCGCCAACTTTGAAAAATGAATATATTTTTTTGACATTTTGTATTGAATTTTTATTAGTAATGTTAGTACTTGATTTTCCATTAGTACTTTTAATAATATTAGTTTTTTTCATTAATATTATAATTATTAGTTTTATTGTTATTTGAAAAATTAATGTTTGTGTGGAGACTACCACCTTCAATGCAACCAAATCAACTTAATCCTTCAAAATAAAATTGAACATTGATTCTTTATTGATTCATTTTGTGTAGTTTTACTTATTATGAACAAAAAAATACATAATTTTTTATAATTTTAATTATTTATTTATTTTGTGTAAAAAATGGAAACTGTGGAGTAAAAAAATATTCTTTTCTTTCCTACTCATTTTAAAACAAAATATTAAATATAAAATTATATAAAAAATAATAAAATAATATAAATACTAAAGTGTTTGAGTACACACACAAAAATAAATTAAGATAAACTTTCTAAAAAAGGTAACAACGCGGAATCAACGAAGGAACCGATGAAGTCATGGGAAAAAACTATATTAAAGGCCAAGAACGAGCGGAAAATTTGAAAGCAAACCAAACAATTGGATTCTTAGCATCAAGGACAAAAAAGAATTGTCCTCAAATTTAAATAGCAAAGTCTTATTTTTGTTTAGTTTTGCCTAATTTGACTACAGATCTAAACAAACTTTTATTATTAAATTAAAAGAAGAATATAATAATTTTTGGTTTCACGCTACTTGCAAGTGAACTGATAATCAAATAAATTTTAGTAATATACCATTTCTACCTCAATTTTAGAATTCTACATTTCAATTTTAGAATTTTACATTTCAATTTTAGAATTTTGCATTTCAATTTTCAAACAAATTTGTTTATTTTA
>JBBMKC010241800.1:0-10843 GCA_037834085.1 Bipalium vagum
TGCAGTTTCATAATTTGGAGATTGGACATCTGTTGACATTGGGGTTGGGGATTTGACTATCGACTCTCGAGGTTTATTAAAGGATGCTGGTAATTTTTGTAGCAACGGGCTTTTCTCAGTCTGCAAATTTTTCAAAATTTTGCGACCTTGACCGCAACTGAAGGGATAATTGTACGAGAATGGGGGAGGAGGAGGTAGTTGATTAAAATTTTTTTCATTCAAATTGTGTATTGGAGGATCGGTACTGAAAGAGGTAAGATCAGCTCTTACTGATAGTTCGATTTTGAACCAAATTTTTCGGAGCATGTGTGCTTGTTTGACACACTGCACCTGTCTATTTGGGACCACATATTTTAGTTGTTTCCATTTCCGGAATATTGAACCGATTGGCTAAGGTTAGTAACATTGGGGTTTAGGTGTAGCATATTTCTTAATTGGGGAATAAACTGCAGATCTATGTATCCTGCAATATGTGTTGTTAGAACACCACATAAAGTTAAAAGATACTCAACCTGGTTTCTCACTATTATCTTTCCTTTTATTGCGTCTTTGAAAAAGCTACATGTCCTGAGTTCATCTGAACCGTTTTGGAAAGCGGCGTCCGTGATGCCTGTTTGTTCGAAATTTGATTTGAAATGTCTTCTGGAAGATACAATATCTTGGAAAATATCTTTGCCATTATATCCCAAAACATGCATGGCAAGTAAGACATATCCACTAATCAGGGTACAGGGTTCAAATGTTGTTACATCGGCGAAGACTGCGTACCGATGAAGATAATAAGGGTATTTCAGTTTTTTAGGAGTAGGAAGGAAATATGGATTTTTGGTCCTCAGGGAACGATATATCTCATCCTGTTCGTGCTGGAGACTGGTAAGCGATTCGTAATCAGGTCCTTGGTACGAGCTCGGCCGACCAGATTTTCACATTTAACTGAATAATACTTTTTATTTGTAAGTGGGACAGGAATTCCTCCTACACGTACAATAATGGAGTATACATGTATGGTTTCTTTGGGGTAAATATTAGTTTTATAATGTGGTATTACCTCATGGAGGTAAAAATACTTTGGGTTGACCTCCCTGTGTATTTAGAAACTTCTGACGCCTGTAGAGAAGAATTTGCAGGCGCTGGGGATTTCTTTTGTGTCAAAACTCACATAGTCAACGGATATTAGGCCTTGTTGTGTTTCCAGATATTTGATTGATTCAATAAAGGGAAATTTATTAAATTGCTGTACCTGAATAAAAGCATTTGGGGATACATTAGTCATATATTGACTAAGAGAAATTATGTATGAGGGAACATTGGTCGTTATTGATGAAGAGATTGAGTTAGGATTTGATTGGGTTGATAGGATGCTCGGTGTCAAACCCATGAGAAGTTTTCTGTTTGGAAGTCATTGATACGGCTGAAAATAAAATTAATAACACCATTCTATTAATTTTAGTTAATAGATATGTGTTACTTGTGAGAAGCAATAAGTTAAAGCAAGTAGATTTTATCAAAATCCCTGCGTTTAACTGTAGTTGCTACTGGATCTACCATATGGGTTTGATAATTATGTTTACAGCAACAATATTTTTTCTTAATTAAATAGTTTATTAAATAAAAGAAGAAAATCATAAAGCTTGTAATCGAAAAAAAAACATATTATAATGACAATCGCATGATTTATCGGGGAATCAAATCGAGAACCATTTCACGCAATATTTTATTATTTTCGGCAACATGTTGAACAAAAAATTGATTTCTGAATCTATGTACGGGAGGATCTGTATGAGCTTTGAGGATTTCATGTAATCAAGTAACAGAGATTTTTATTAAATTTGAGTCATTTACCACAAAGAGTGTTAGCTGATTATCAACGATCCTCCAATGCGATCTATAGTAAATGAATTGCTTAAATTCAAGGGTATTATTTCCAGTCAATAAGTTGCTTAAAACGATAGTAGTATTATTTTTTGAAAGGTTACCACAGGATTCAATATAAGTGTAAGGGGAATAAATGGTACATACTATTTTTTCGAGAGGGAGTGTGGTATAGTTCCGTAATCTTTTATCTGGGGAGAGTATGAACATTATTTTTAGATTATGAAACTTGACATGATGAATTATGGAACAACGTTTGTTAATTGCAAAATTATGTATGGAAATAATAATATGGTATTATTTGGAAATGTTAAGGTGTCAAATCTTCATAGTTTGAGAACCAGGGTGAAGTTTTGTAATTGATATTTGGGAAGTTTAATTCATTATGGCAACAATAATGTTTGTTGATGCTTTAGGATCAACCAAAATGATTATAGTTCGAAAAGGAGTAATAACACCAATGTCTTTTTGACTAATATTCCATCATGTGCAATTAACTTGAATGATAAAAAGAAATAAGAAAGCCATTGAAAAAATTTTACTCGATCGAAGATTATATCGTGGCTCGCTTGTAGGAGTGGTTATTATATTTTTTGGTTAAACTGTATTCGATATATTCGCTTGTGAAGGATCCGTCGGAATCTTCTTACAGCGATTCATATAGATAATTTTCGCATCCTTATATGTTTTCGAGGATATTTTACAATGAGATTGCAAAATAGTATCCTTTCTGCAATGAAAGGTCCTTTAAAGGAACGATTCAATTTTGAAGTTTGTCCTTTCTTTACACTTGGATTTTCTACCATTACTTTATCGCCTACTTGGACTTGTGGGATTTTTAATTTTTATCATAAGCTTCTTTCATGACATCTTGATTATACTTTATACTTAAACCAGCTTTTTTCCATGCCTCTTGCATGCGTTCTATCATTAAGATAACGTAATCTGGTTCTTTCATGTATTAATCAAATCATGTATTAAATTAAATCAATTTATATATTTGAATTGTGAAGATACATTTAAAAAATTGAGTAAATCGTGTGGTTAAGTGTACTGCATTACGATACGCAAAAAGACATGAGCGAATATGAATATCCCAATCATTTTGTTTAGAATATACGTATGATGACAACATGCTAGCCAATGTTTATTCGAATCTTTCTACTAAACCATCAGTTTGTGGGTGATACCTGATGTGTTTAGTTTTAGAATGCCGAAATGCGAATTAATGGCTGATAAAAATTAACTCATAAATTCTTTTCCTCAATCTGTGAGTAACCTTCGATGTACTCCATACCTCAAAACAATTTACAACGTATTCAACGAATATTTTTGAGATGGTTTCTGCCTGATGCTAATATTGTCCATATTTTCCGGGTTTTTTCTTTAGGTAGGAAACTGGTTCATCTTTTATTTGAGCTATGATTATTGAATTCTTTTAAATGATTATATATTAGATGAGTCAGAAAGTAACCTCGTTCTTCTAATTGTTAAAATTAATTGCTAAATATTGACAATTTTTTGCTTTTTTAATAATATTGATATAGAAATATTGAAGTATAAGAAATCATATTTATTTTTTAGATTCTAATTTTTTAATTCAGTGGCTACATTTGTCCCGACTAAGCAAAATGTCCGAAATTGGCTCCCGTATGAATATCTCCGTGGATCTACGGCCACATTAGCTGCCGCTAATATTAATGACATAAATAAAGGAGCCATTAATATTCACAAAGCACAAAATAGTTTGGCAGATTCAGGTCTGGTAACTTCAACTTCAATGACCATAAAAGACTGACGACTGACGACGCATTATTGGAAGAACTCATAAGTAGCGATCCACGATTAACGACTGAACAGATGTCATAAACCCTCTACTGTAGTCCTACTACAGTTAAGACCCACTTACATATGATTGGAAAGTCATATAAGACAGGTGTCTGGGTACTTCATGAATTGACCGAAAAAATTAAGCTGTTAGACTATCTGTTTGTCAATCATTGATTCTGAAGAACAACAGTGATTCGTTTCTTCAACGTATTGTCACGGAGGACAAAAAGTGGATTCAGTATCACAATCCCAAAAGACAAAAGCAATGGTTATTTCCAGGTGAAACCCCGATTTCAACACCAAAACTAGGTCTTCATCATAAAAAAAGCTGTGCTTTGTATTTGGTTGGATTGTCGTGGGGTAATCTATTGGGAATTGCTCGAATCAAATAAGACAATTAATGGAAACATATACTGTGATCAATTGGACAAATTAAATGAGAACTTGATTAAAATTCGTCCAGCTTTAGTCAACAGAAAAGGTGTCATTTTTCATCAGGACAATGTCAAGCCATACACCTCGAAGATCACATCTAAAAAATTTAAGACTTAGGATGGGAATTATGGCTCACCCACCATATAGTCCAGACATTGCTCCAACAGATTTTCACCTCTTCAGATCTTTGAAGCACTTCTTGTCTGGAAAAAGATTTCAAAATGAAGATCAGATCAAAAAGGAGATCCAATCATTTATTGACTCTAAATTTTCCTCTTTCTTTGAAAAAGGGATGAAATGCTTGGTTGACAAGTGGCAGGTTATAGTAAAAAATAATGGAGATTATTTGATTGATTTATGATAAATGTAAATGTAAAAATTTGTAAAATAAAATTTTGTGATAAAAATGAGGTTACTTTCTGATTTACTTAATATATACAGGGTGTTTCATAAGTAACTGACTATTTTATTTTTTAAATATCTTTTTATAAAAATGAAAATTAAGACAGATTTTTTCTATAAAAATTTATTTAGACATAAAATTTGCGCATGGAAAATAATATTTTCTAAATGGCCTCCTCTAGATGCCTTACATTCACTTGCTCTTTTGATGGTATTTTCCATCACTTTTTGACAGATTTCCGGGGAAATATCTAGTGTATATATTCTGGAATGGTGCATTATTCGTTATAATTTGGTTGATATTAGGGATTGTTAATTCCTAATTGGTTTGCAATCGATAAATAAGTACAATAGATACAGTTAACCAAAGATGTGTAGTTCTTATTTAATGACCAAATAGTTTAAAATCTTTGTTAATAAGATTTGATAATTTAATTTGCTGATTTTGACACAAATATCAAAGTTATATCCACATTTGTGGATTATCGTCTTCAAATAACCAAAGAATCTACTATTAAGATTTATTTTAATTAAGCAAAATATTTTCTTATCTGTTCATGGAATTTTAAATAGTATAAGGATCACGGTTATCTGAATTTCTTCATGCGATATCAATCAAAATATTTTATTGTTATAAACTTATAATGACATTGAATAAAATAATAATAAAAATTACTTAATGTTCTTTGCCTTGAAAACAAATTCAATGCCTTTAATATGTTATTAGTGTTATTGGTGTTGTAAGTTGCATTAACATCATTTTTAACATCGGAAAAAATAATGAAAAATAGTAAAAATCTAATTTTAGGTACCATAAATGAATTCATCATTCTCAAAATATTTAATATTACCTAAAAGTCGATTAATAATTGGACTCAACATTCTAATGTTGAGTTTGTTAATTACTAACACGCTTTACAAATTAAAATGTCTCAAATCAACCATCCTCGATATTAAAAATAAATATAATTCCAGGTAAAAATAAATGACAATGAAAAAAATATTATTGAAAATTCACTAAACAGATTTTTTTAAACAAATTTTAAATATAGATAAATTCATCTCAGGTCCTTTGCTGGACTATAAAAGCGCCTATAAATATTCAAGCTCAATAGGAGTCTGACATCAACCTTTGTAGAAGAACATAGAGATCACTAACTGCAATTTTCTTGCTTTTGGTAAATTTATTACCAATTATCTTAACCATAATATTACTTTAATTATAGTACTTGTAAAAAATACTCAGCCGATGCAATAGCTGGCAATAAGGAATAAGCCACCTTTCTAAAATCTAATTTTTTTCATTTCAGGTTATTTTTATTTTTTAAAAAACAAACGTTTATATTAAAAATATATTTAAATAACAAAGCAATATTTTCACATTCGAATACATAAACACTCAGTAATTAGTGTGCTAGCCGTGCGCTTTGATAATACTATTCATGCGACTAGGTATTGACACAACTAACGTGTTGGGGTTGAATACCGACAAAGATTTTACTTAATTCTTAGCTATGAAAGTTTGTTTATAGACTCACCAACTTCCTTTTCGAAGGAAGTGTATATAATAGGAGACAATGTAAACAACAAAATACCAATTGATTTTTAAATATTCATTTTTTATTCACAAATATTACAACTCTATCTTTTTACAAAAATAGTTAATAATAATAATAATAAAATTAATAATAATATTATTAAGTTAATTATATTTATATCCTTTCGATTAGGACAAATTGACGAGATCCTGTTTTATGACAATCATACTGTAAGCATTAGAGATTAGTAGAGTAATATGGCGGGAAAACAATAAAAAAGGGAAGAATCAATAATGTAAAGGCAATGGTTTAATTATCGAATTTAATTATTTTTCTTTTAAACTTTATTCGTCCTTTGATGATTTAAAATTTGCTTTGTACCTGTGATAGGTAATTCTCTAAATTCGTCTTTAGAAGATTCAATCTTTGGTTTTTACATTTTAATGGGAATCTTTTTCTCTATTAGTTTAGAAAGTTTCTTGTGCTGCTTTAATCCTAAAAAGGACTTTATATAGTCCCTTTTTCCATTTTAGAACATTCATATTGTTTCTTAATAAAATTTAGTAATTTTATCTAAATTATACTATTTCTTCACAATACTTACTATAATTAAACGATACTTCCTAATTATAGTAAGTTTTTATAATATATTTATTTTTATAAATTTTTATCTATTGTAAGCAATTTTTATCTTTTTAGATATAATTTATTTTTATAATTTTATTTTAAGAAATGTTTGCTTTGTCTTATTTTTTTTCAATTAATTTTATTATAAATTTTTTCATTTCTAAGGACCTCTCTAAGTGCCACTTATTTACCTATTTTTAACTCAGTGCTTTACGAAGTGATATTTATTTAGGCTATTTATTTGTTTGCTTTTGTTTTAGCAATTAAGTGCTGTTTGCTTTATCTCAACAAAATAAAAAAAGAAAAATTTATTATATTATTAATTATTATATAAAATAAAAACAATCAAATTCCATACCACATAATAATAGAGAAAATATTCAAATGTTTTAAAATCAAGATGACTACATAATAATAAAGTAATGTATTATTGTTGTATTGGAATTGCTTGTCCTTGTCCTAGTCTTTGTTGTGGATACATGATCATTTTCATTAGACTCCGCTTGATTTAAATGAAGTCTTGTAAGACGTGTTGCTTCCATATCCTATCAAACACATCCTTTAAAAATCTTAGTAAAAATCATAACTGATTCTTCTGATTGTCGTTCTCAAACCAAACTTCATTTATTGCATATATTCTTAATAGAAACTAAATCATTTTGTTAAAGTCGAGATGAGATCTTCTCATCTTTCCGCGTGTCAGCCTTATACTGGAAAGAAATGCCCTGCATTTAGCAAGTTGATTTTGATCGTTGGCATTTGTAAATCTTCGTCAAATTTTGTAGCTTGTCAGCCTTTAATCCATGATTATTTTTCCGCAATCAGTGAATTATCATTCTTAATTTTTGAAGTTTTTTCTTGCAATTCACTATTTGATTTTGAAGCACTCGTTTTCGAACCATTCTGACCAAATTTTTATTTTTAACATTGTGAGGTGACCTAGAAAAGCTTTTTTTTCTGTTCTAAGATTTTTCAACTGATTCTCTAATCTTGAAATTGATCGTCGCACCATTAGGAGTCATTTATCGATATATGATATGATCGTCATCTCGATATTTTTCTACAATTAAGTCTCGCATTGCCTTGCTTTCCATAATGTTTAAAAATATTAATGCTTTCTTTTATATAATTAAACTTAATATTCAATAAAGTGTGAATCAATAAAAGTTAATTTTTTGAAAATAAATGACAGTTTTTTTAAGAAAAAGAAAATCGTAACACTATATATGGGATATAATTTATTATATATAAGAATATTAATTTCGCATTAAGTTGAAATTTCATGGTTAGAAATTCCGATTAATTGTACCGAAATTAAATTATCATTAACCAAGTGAGGACAATCACAATCGTGCATTCAGAACTTTTTGAAAAGAAAGAGATAAATAACAAAATATTTGAGTTTTCTAATTTTTTTTATAGAAATTTTTACACACTTCTTTTTTTAATGTGAAAGAATAACAAGATACTGTGGTCTCTTTTTATTATATAATTGCACAGGGTTGTGAACGCTTTGTCGGTGACTTTGAGTATTTTATTATGGTTGCTTGATATCATATAGTACTTTCAAAATTTCTTTTTTCGCTTAATTTTAAAATTATCCTGGATATGAGAAAAACGAGAATTGTTAAAATAATCTAAAACTAAACAACTCAAACGAAACCAATCAATTCATAATCCAACAATATGAGACTGGCAGATATTTCATTCTAATAGTAGACTTTCTTAGAAAGATTTAGTAGTAATTTTCGTACTAGCTGCTTAAACTTTACAAATTTGATCCTATATGGCTATTTGCAACATAAAATCATTATTATATTGATTTTCTTTAACTTAAACCTCTGACTTTATAAACCTTGATATTTGCGGAACCATCTGAGTGAAGTACCAGTCCTTGGTCGGAAAAAGATCATTATTTCTTTTTATTTTTTTCATTCGATTTTAGAACTTTTTTTAATTGTAATATTGTATGGGGCTGACTCACTAGGTCGCTTTAAAGAAAATATTGCGATAATCGAGTAATTACACATGAATATTTGTAGGTTAATAATAAGATATATAATTTTATATAATCTTTTAGATTGTAAAGAAATTAATGGCGGGTTTTATAACTTTATTTTTACATTATGAATGGTTAAATGAAATTTTGTTTTATTAATATAAATTTTTTTATATCTTAAGGAAAAATCTTTTCAAAAAAGTAAGTCAAAAAGTTTTAATAAAGAAAATTATCCAAAATGTTTAGGCTTTGAAATTTAGATGAATGACTACCAAATTAGACTAGTGTTCCTTTATGAATACAAATTGGATCGTAATGCTGCACAAATCTGAACTGCTTATCTGGAAAATGTAACACTAGTGAACATAGTGCTCAACGCTGGTTTCATAGATTTAAGGATGGAAATGAAGATTTTCAAGATAAAGATGGTAGATTTGAAGACAGTGGTAGAGACTGATACGCGTACAACTGTTCGAGATCCTAATTATACACTAGTTGTTTCAGTTATGACTGTTGCCAACCATCTGCGAGAAATAGAAAAAATCAAAGAAACTCAACAAATAACTTCAACCTGATTTGACAGAAAAAAAAACGTTTTCAGGTGTCGTCAGCGCAGCAAAAAGAAACCGTTCGCATTGTGACATGTGATGAGAAATGGATCCTGTAAGACAACCGCCGACATTCTTAGCTGTGGGTAGATCAACATGAACCTTCTAAACCTAAGTTTCACCAACGGAAGGTTTTCGTGAGTGTTTGGAATGTAGTCAAACAATTACAGTCGAAAAGTATTGTGTGGAAATCGAAGAAATGCATCAAAAACCAAGGTGTATCTATCCAGTCTTGGTCAACAAAAAAGGCTCATTGTTTCTCCATGATAACGCCAGACCACGCGTCGTTCAATCTACCTTACAAAAATTGAACCGGCTTGATATTGAAATTCTGCTTAACCCAGCCTACTCACCAGACATTTGCCTACTGATTATTATTTCTTCAAAATTTGGACAAGTTCTTCAGCGAGAGAACATTCCCCAATGATGATGCTGTCATTAAAGCCTTTGAAGATTTTGTAAAATCTAGAACTCCAGATTTTTAACGAATCGAGATAAATAAGCTTGTGACTCGTTGGGAGAAATTTGTACAGTGTAATGGTTTTTATTTTAATAAATAAAATTTTAAAGGTGTAATTTGTTCATTTGAAGTTCAATGTTAAAAACCTCCATTGTTTTCTTTACAAACTAATATAATAATAATTTTTATCAATTTCCTTTTTTTTCTCTAATGAGTTTTTTAATTGCATATCCGGAGGGTTTTTTCAATTTTCCATTATTTTTGGTCAGATATTAAGAAGAGAATTTGGAAGGATTCCCTTCTGGTTTAATGGGAAATAAGCAGCGGCCTAAACTAATGATTTTCTTTATATCAAATTTCACATGAATGTCTTTAGTCATTATTATTATGTAACTTCCTGGTAATACAGATGATAAAAGAAAATTAACAAAAATTAAATGAATCGAAATAAAATGAAATGAAATCAATACGTTATTTAAAAGTGAGGTAAATCACGTTACTTTAATAAACAAAAGCAAAAAACCTTATTACATGATGTCGACTTTAGGTCGAGTTCCACGAAGGTTGCCTGTGTCTACAAGAGCCCTCGTCAACCCTTAAAACTCGAAAAGGCCCCGAATAAAATCTTTGGTGGGGAAATCAAATCACTCACAAAATAATTTTTTAAAAATAACTTTATTAACATTTTTCAAACTTTAATCACCAAATAATTTTTTCTTATTTTTGTTTTTGTGTGATCTCCGGTTCAGAGAGCTCATTTTAATATTCAATTTTAGAGAATCAGTCCATTAGCTATCAGAACGGAGGGTTAATTCGTCAGCCTTATCTGATAGAAAGAGATTTTTTTCTCAACTCGAAAAAAAATTAATTATTTTACTTATCGGGCCTTAATTATCTCTAGAAGGCCAGTGTGAGTTCATTGCAATTTCTATGAAGGCTAATCAGCAGCGAAATGGAAATTAATTTTCTATTCTGCCATTCAGACAGAAAGGAGAATAATTAAATTATTATTATTATTATTATTATTATTATTATTATTATTATTATTATTATTATTATTATTATTATTATT